>KV454016.1:866267-958884 GCA_001661245.1 Pachysolen tannophilus NRRL Y-2460
AAAAAAAAAAAAAAAAAAAAAAAAAAAAAAGTTAAAAAGAAAGTAGTGAGCAAAAAACAAAAAAACACAGTAACAATTAGGGCTTTAACCCTACTTAAAGAGATCTTATGTAAGGATGTGGGAAGATCTATAGTGGAGGAAGGCCATATAATTCCCCTTTTCTTTATTTTCCCCCTCTTCTCCCCCTTATTACCTCCTGCACCACCACCCTGCACCACAGACCGATTTGAACTTCTTACCCCTTTTTTTTTCAAAGTAGCTATCCATTCTTAAAGAAGATACATACATACATGAACTATAACTTTATGTCTATATTTTCAATTACGACTTCTTCAACTCCACTTTTGTCCTTTATGAAATGAAGAAAGAAGTTAGCATTATAATAATGGTCTATATTAATGTTTTTTTTCTTACTTTTTGCAAGTATACTTACCAAGACTTTCTTGTAATCGTCGAGATTATCTTTCAACAATTTGCAGAAATTATCAAACTTAATAATTTGTTAATATATTAATACTATTATTTGCTTTTTTTATTGCCTAATTGATGGTACTTACGATTTTTTTCCTTTCTTTGAAGTGTAAACTCATTATCTTTGTTCTTTCTTTAACTTTATCGAGTTCTTCTCTGTTTAAAGTTGGTTTGTCATTGTTAGACAACTCTTTAATTCTTTTATCACTTTTTTCATTTTCTTCTTTTAGTTGCTCTATCTTTTTGACCAATTCATCATTTGAAGGCTCAGATAGTATTTTGTTTAATTCTATGTTTTGTTAGTAGGTTTTATTTTATTTTATTTTATTTGTTTCTTATCTTTTGGTACAGTTTGTTTCTCGAACAATTTATAAGATAATCATACCTATCGATAAATTTTTAACTTCTTTTGAAACTTCATGAAACTGGTTTCGTAATTCATTGACTACTTCCAAAGTAATTTTGTCTTCAGTTGATTCAGTTTGATCTTTTTCATGAGTGCTATGTTCCTCTTTACATACATAAAAAGTTAATTTCCCATAAGATTTACTAACAATTTCTCCCTGTTCCAGTAAAGAATCTAATGCTTTAATTGCATTAGCCTTACTGATTTTGTTATGTAAATTAAGAACTATATCAGCTGCTGAATAAGGTCTATACTGCTCTCTCAAATACGTCTTGATTATTTCTTCGGCTATTAAAACAACAAAATTCAAAATTTAAATTAGGTAAAAAAAAAAATAACAATATTAATGTCAGTTAGTTTTGAACCCCCTTTTGAAAAAAACTTTCTTAAAAAAACATACCTTCATCTCCTTTGACTTGAGCATCTTTGGATGTCTTAACCTTCTTCTTCGGTGGCATAATCACTCTACAGTTACTTTGATTTGTCTTAGGTTTAAATAAAATATATAGATATTAATATCCTTTGTCTTTAAATAGTGCGGAAAATATAAGCACTACAACATTGAAAATGTTGTAAATCTATTTTTCTATATAAGGAAACAAAATACTAACAACGTATATATATATATATATATATTTTATTTATTTAATTTATTTATTTTTTATTTAATTTTATTTGATTTGTTCTGGCATTTTCATGATAGAGATGGCCAAAGCGGTCCATCCCAAGAAATGTTTTGTACGTGCTCCTTTTCCTGTATTTTCGTCGTACTGTTCAAAGGCAAACCCTGTTCTTTCCCATTCATTAAAAATATTTTGAACTAAATTAACTCTTAAATTTTTATAAGTGTCTTGAATTAATTTTTTAGTTTTGGAATCTACTAAATCTGGTTGTTGACCATAGTGTAAAAGGCTCTCTAAGACCAAATAATTCATGTTTACCCAAATATTTCCTCTCCAATAATCCTCTCCTGTGCGGAAATATTTGTTTGACTTGGATAATGATCTAATACCATAATCTGACCATAACTCTTCTGGATCTCTAATTAATTGAACAATCTTATAGATTTTGGCTGAATTTGCAGGAATAAATTTGTGTAAGAATGGGAATAAAGAAACATACCCTTTGTTACAAACAAATAAATCTTCATCGTTATCATCAACTGTTACATCACAATAGCATTCATCCTTTTCAGACCAATGTAAATCATCAATATTTTTAGAAATGTCATGTAATATAGAAGAATATTTTTGGGCATCATCTTGTTTATCCAACAACTCGGCCATGGTTTTAATACTTCTTGTCATGACTCCTATCCATGATATAAGATCGACATTTAACTCAGCTGTATCTGGAGATTCTGCTCGTGGATAATCATCAAGACCACTCAGTAAGCAATGCTTCTGAGTACGGCCTCTCCATCTATATGCTTCATTCTTCGAAAAAGGTGTTCTTTCAAACTCTTCTAAATCCCCCTTTTGTGTTTTACGGAACCACTCGTAATGTTTTTGTAACTTTGGATAAATTTCCTTTGCATAGTTTATCAATAATTCTGGATGAGTTAGGTATGCATCAGCTAAATTCTCGTTTTCATAAAATTCTGCTCCAAAGCCACCAAATTCGTCAACTTTTTTAGGTTCATCAATTAACTGATCATGTCTTTCTTTGGCTAATGCCAAAATTTTGGTAAAAACTAAAAGCATTGTTGGCGGGTTAGCAATATGAGGGTTTTGAACTTGAAATTCAGGAGGTACTTTTGATCTTGCTTCAGGACCCAAGATTTGTTCTCTACTTATATATCCATCTTCATCAATAAGTGAGAACCAACTTTTGAGAATTTCTAAACTCAAACCAACGTCATATTCAGTGATTGGTAAAAGATGAAAGCCTTCATCCCAATAAAAGCCTCTTGGGAAAAAAGATCTACTTGGAACGGAGGTAAATAACTCATGTGCAGGCTCAACTTTCCCATTCAAAAGAGTTGGTTCAAATTTAACTTCATCCAACGGGGTTTCACGATCCACTAAAGAATCTCCATAAAAATAGCCAATTCCACCAAGCAAATTTGATAAGAAATCTTTCGCAAAAACAGAATAGTTCTTATCGGAATTGAATGGTGGTTGCAACTCAAAAGTTTCAGCAAATCTTTCTTCAAAGTGCTTAATAGATGATTTGATTTTACTATTTATATTTTCAGGTGTGAATTTTTCAACAGCATTTTCTTTGTTAAAAGTGATAAATAATTCAAATTCTCCAACAAAAAATTTTTGTATGAAATGTAAATTACCGTTAAAATTATTCATATTTCTGATTGAAAATAATTGTTCTGGAGGAACCTCATGTAAATTCTGATGTTCTTTTGTCAATTCTTCAATAGATTCTTTTAACAATGCCATAAAAATATCTTTGGCTTTCCAAATATTATCATCGGGTACATGCAAAGATAAATAATGTGTTTTTGATGGATCAGAATTTGGCTTAACCAATTCTTTTCCTTCAGGTTTCTTATTTTTAATACTTTCCGTAATATCAATATCAAAACCACCACCTAATTGTTCTGCAAGTCCACCTAACTTTACATGGGTTGATTCTATAATATCGCTCTCATAGAAAGAAGTTAATATTCCATCACCTTCCAATCCAGCATAAAAAATCAATGAAGTCTTCACGTCTTCATGTCCTTTCTTCGGTATACCTTTTATTTTCAAACCCCAATTACCATCATTATCTTTAGCAAATTCTGTAATCAAACTTAATTTGCAATCGTCATCTTTAATAATCTGTCTTCCACCTGTTCTAGGATCATATTTTGTCCAACCAAAACCCTTCAAGTTGTCATTTTGATCACACGCATGTTTAATCTTTCCAACTCCTTGATAGTCATCAGCGTTAAACCACATAAGACCCGTCATTAAGGAATGAGGTATACGAGGCCTGATACCTAGATATAAATTCGACCTATATGGCCCCCAAAGTAATGAAGCATTTGAAGCCTTTGAGTATTGATCTATAAATACCTGATTCTCGCTGTTTCCATTGAGTACTGTTTCCGAGCTGCAAACAATTGAATACACAAAGATTAAAGCTATCGCAATATATGACTTCATAATCGATATGATTCCCAGCAATTGAGTTATAGCAAGTTCATCAAAACATTAAAAAAATAGAAAATGAATTATTACTTAGTTGTACAATTTTGAAACTTTTTTTGACAAATTTCGCTTAGAATAAAATAGTCAAATTTATTAAGTAAATGAAGATTGAAAAGTCTTAAGTTATACTGAATTGAATAATAAATCATTTACAAAAATTCAAATTAATAAGGAATTTCAATAAAACTATACAATGTGGTTTAAAAATTAGATAAAGAAAAGACATAGTATGAGGTTTTAATTTTTTTGTCCAGGCATTTGTTCAAATCTTAAATCCCAACCAATTTGAGGACCTAATCTTGGTAAAACTTCTGCAACACTTTGAACATCTTTATCACCTCTACCACTTATGGTAATAACAACAGTCTTGTCCTTTGGCATGGTTTTTGCTAATTCAACTGCACCAAAGACAGCATGGGAGGATTCTAATGCTGGAATGATACCTTCTAATTGTGATAATAATCTGAAACCTTCTAAAGCTTCGGCATCAGTGGCAGCGATGAATTGCACTCTTCCTGACAGTTTCCAGTATGCAAGTTCTGGTCCAACACCAGGGTAATCTAAACCAGCAGAGACAGAATGTGTATCGTGGACTTGACCGTCTGTATCTTGTAAGACATAAGTCTTAACACCGTGGAAGACACCAGGTATACCAGCAGTTAAAGTGGCAGAGTGTCTTTCTGTATTGAGACCATCACCACCAGCTTCAACACCTAAAAGTTTAACGGATAAATCATTTTCAAAAGGTGAAAACATACCACTTGAGTTTGAACCACCACCAACACAGGCAACTATTGCATCTGGTAATTTACCATCATTTAATTTTTGAAATTGTTCTTTAGTTTCGTTACCAATAACACTTTGAAAAGTTCTAACTAAAGTAGGATAAGGATGAGGTCCAATTGCAGAACCAACAACATAATGAGTTGTTTTCAAGTTGGAAACCCAAAAACGGAAAGCTTCTGAAGTTGCATCTCTTAAAGTTTGAGTACCATTTGTAACGGCAATAACTGTTGCACCTAGTATCTTCATTCTAAAGACATTAAGAGCTTGACGACGTACATCCTCAGCTCCCATAAATACAGTACATTCTAAACCAAATTTTGCACATGCAGTAGCAGTGGCAACACCATGCTGACCAGCACCGGTTTCAGCAATAATTTTTTTCTTACCAAGACGTCTAGCTATCAATACTTGTGCTAAAGCATTATTAATCTTGTGAGAACCGGTATGATTTAAATCTTCTCTTTTTAACCAAATTTGTGCACCTCCACAGTGTTCGGTTAATCTTTCTGCCTTATGTAAAGATGATGGACGACCAATATAAGAATATAATGATCTAAATTCTTCCCAAAATTTAGGATCTGCCACAGCATCTTCAAAACCTTTTTCTAATTCAGCAAGACAAGCATGTAAAGCTTCAGGAACGTACTGACCACCAAATTGGCCAAAACGTGGATTATATTTGTGTTTTTCTTCAAAAACTGTAGTATCTTTATCCTTTTGGCGATGTGGAACTGTTGCCGGTATAGGTGTTGATATTGAGTCATGTTTTGAAAAAGGAGGATGTTCACCCAAGATGCTTTTAACATAAGCAGTAGCAGCTTTACCTCTTTCACCTGGTGCAGATTCTCCAATTATTGTAACAATCTTACTTCCAATAACAACACCATCTGCTGCAGCACCAACTGTTAAGAAATGCTCTCTGGTACTAACACCAAATCCGACAGCCAATGGAGTGTTACCAGTAAATTTTCTAACTCTTGAAGTTAAACTTGAAATTGAATCATTGATTGTTCCAGTTGCACCTGTAGTACCCATTCTTGAAACAACATAAATAAAAGAATCTGCAATTTCCCCCAACAATTCCAACCTATCATCAGTTGTTGAAGGAGCAACCAATGGAACATAACTCATATCATTTGCAATACAAAAACCTCTAAATTTTACAGCTTCTTCAGGTGGAAGATCCACTACAATAAAACCATTGGCACCTGCAGCTTTTGATTCTTTTATCATTTCTTGTTCACCAAATCTTAAAATCGGATTATAATAACCCATCAATATAATCGGAACAAAAACACCTTTACTTCTTGCCAATTTAACTAATTCCAAACATTTACCAACTGTAACACCATTACTTAAAGCCAAAGTATTTGCAGCTTGAATTGTTGGACCATCTGCAATTGGATCAGAGAATGGAATCCCCAACTCAATAACATCAACACCACCCTCCTGCATTCCTAACAAGATGGGAACCGTATCCTCAATCGTTGGATATCCAGCAGTTATAAAAGTGATTAAAGCATTACGACCTTTAATTATTCATTTAAAAGTTAGTACCTTCTGAACGCAATGATAATTCAAAATCAAAATCAAAAAAAAAAAAAAAAAAAAAATAAAGTATAAATTTCTTACCTTCTTCTTTGCATTTTGCAAAAGTTTCTTTTAAAAGAGAAGTCATATTATATTATGGAATAGTTATAGTTAAATTCAAAAGCTATATGATTATCAATAATAAAATATCAATCTTTCAATATACAAAGATAATAGACATTAATACCACTTCTTTCAAAAAGAGTCATCATATCCATCGAGGCAAGTGAAAAATTTCGCATAGAAAACCTTTTCAGTACTAATTACACGCCGAAAATTCAAATTAAAGATTAAAGAGAGTTCGGTTAGTTATAAGAGCAATAGATAAGATAAAAGGTAGTCTTACAAGAATATGTTAGTGATGGTATATGTAAGTTCATTTCTATATGATGCCAACATGAGATTGTAGAAAATATCCTTTTCCTGTAATGAAATATAAAGTGATATAAAATTAAAAAAAAAATAATAATTTTTACATCTAGTAAAAATTCTAGAGTAAAATTGGTTGTGAAGGGTTGTTACCTAAATTCTGGTATCCTTCATTATTATTGTTCTTATTATTATTATTTTCTCCATTTGCAGCGTCATTCAACTTCAAGTTTTTCCGAGCTCCAGGAGCTTGCTTTGCTCTTGGTTTTCTTGCTGGAATTTTTTTAGTAGCAGCAGTTTTACCAGTATTCGTATTAGTATTAGAATTTATATTTGAACTTGTTCCTATAGAACTTGTAGTTCCTGAAGTCCCCGCAGTGCTCGGAATATTTGTATTATTAGTTGTATTTGAAGAATTTGGTGTTGGAACAATATGCCCCACTCCTCCAATATTACTACCTCCTGAGGTATTTCTATTAGAAATATTATTGGTATTCAAATAACCAGCACTTGGATTATTACTGCTATTATTATTATTATTATTATTATTATTATTATTATAGTTGTTTGCATCTTTATTAAATATTGGTCTTTCAATCTTAACTTCTTGTTTCATAATCGGTATCATAATCTTATCATTAACACCGATTTGTTCTTTTGAATACTCAACAATTGGTAAAATCTTATTATATCTTTCAATATAATTATCTAAATTCTCTTTTAATATCATCAAACAATTATTTATTTCTTGGAAAAATTCCAAAGGAGTCTTACTATTATTATTATCTTCATTAACAGTTGCTAAAAGTCTTAAAAATGAAATCATATCATATCTTAATGTTGATATCTTAGTTTTCAATAATTGTAATTCTGTTATAAGATCATCTATATTATACTGATCCATTTCTAAATCTTGTATAGATATCTGATCAGGAACTTTAGATACATCCTCCAAAACTTTATCCATCTTATTATTCCACAGAAACAAATCCTGATTTTTTTTTCTTATTACAAATTTCAACTTTACTTTGCTCCAAAAAAAAATAATTTATTATGATTTATTATGATTTATTATTATGATAATTATCTATTCTTTTTTTACTTATAATTACTTTAGATTATTTAAACCCATACATTTTTTAATACATTTTTTACACTACAAGGTGTTGATACTTTTTTTAATTGAAAAGCTTTTCATATAAATTATATATTAAAGTAGTAGTTATATATTCATTTGTATTCATCTTTTAACTCTTTCTCTCACCTGTATGGTGTCAGGGGAACTATCTTTATCATATTTCCAATTTAAAATGAATTTTTTTTGCAAATAGACCCAATCGTGTCCTGTTATTCTTTCTAAATCTTTTTTACTAAATACAAAATATGATTTACCAATACAATACAAATAATAACTTAATATTTTATCTTCACCAAATTTCATTATTCGATAGTTGTTCAAGTTAAATAATTCTTTATCCCATAGTTTTTTCCAAGTTAAAAAATCGTTATTACACCAACTTTTCAAAATTTCTAATATCTTGTATTTTTTCGGAATATAGTTATAATATAAATTAAAAGCTTTCAAATTATCATTATTAAAATGAGAAACATGTAATATCAAATAACTTGCAATTTCTTCTAATTCATGACTTGACAAAATATTTGAATTTTTTAATAAGTAATTAATACTAGGTAAATAAGTTTCATAATTCCCAATTTTTGTTGATATTCTAATGGAATATAAGAATACTTCTTTACCAAAACTTCCTGGTTTCTGTTTTAATAATGATTCACGTAATTTTCCTTTAATAAATAAATAATTATGTTTATTTGAAAAGTCAGTTAGTACTTGTTTTCTTTTTTTGTGTTTCTTTTTTTTTTTTATAACTTACTTAAAGACAATAATATACTATCCAAAGTGATTTTTTCATTTTCTTCTCTTTGCTGTGATGTTGATATTTGTACCAGTGGTGATTCTTCATTTTTTTCATTCAAGCTTAATCTTTCAAATTCAAGTCTTAAAAATTCTTTATCTTTATTTTCATAGCAATATTGTATAAACGATTTTTGAATTTTCAGAAAATACAATTTCCTCAATGATTCATTTTCTTGTAATCTTGAATCTTCACCTCTACTCACTAATCCAAAATCAAGCTTGGATTTTCTATGATATTCTTTTGATTGTTGTAAAAATTTTTGCTTTCTCTTATTCAGTAACGATTTATCCAGCAACAATGGATCTGATTCCAGGTCCAGCCCAGTTAAAGACAATTTAGTCATACTTTTTCTACCAAGAGAATGAAACTTTGAACTCTTATTACTCCTAACAGTCGAATCATTAAATTTCTCATGATCTTTATTATTGGAATTAATTGAATTTTTTTCAAATACATATTGTGATGAACCTTCTTGTTGATCTTGTTGTTGTTTCTTATTGAATTTCGAATGAGACCAGCTACTACCAGTAGCATAATTACTCTTACTCATGGACACTAAATATCTTCATCATTGAATAAACACAGGAGAGAAAAAATTGGCGAAAAATTTATTAATCAACTATAGGAGATCATTTAAAATAAGATCTTCAACAACTCATACCTTCTTCTGTTTGTGGTTGATAATTAAAAGGGTAAAAGAAAAAAAACACAGGTAGTGCAATACATAATACACTATATACAAACCGAATAGATTGATTACTACTGACTTTCCATTAGAGCTAAAGAGCTAAAGAGCTAAAGAGCTAAAGAGCTAAAGAGCTAAAGAGCTAAGAACTAACTAACTAACTATAAGATTGTTTGGATGAAGTTTTATATGACGATTTCTCTGGAGGATCAATGGCCAAAAGTTCAAAAATCCTACCATACAGAAGCCTATTAATGCTAGGAAAAGGGTTATTTTAAAAATACTGTTATAACAACCAATACCCAATTCACATACTTCTAATATGGAATTAGAATTAGGTACTTTGACTTCTTCAGTATTTGAATCGTATACTGCTCCGAATTTATTGGTCAAATAGAATCCCACCACTATTGGTGATAGGTTTACCATACCATAATTGAATGAGAAATATTTCATACCGAATTTGTCTCCAACTAATGTTGGGAATAATGAATAGTTGAATCCGTAAAAAAAACCAGTTAATAAAGACATTGTCCATAATCTTTCCAAGTCTTTATTATATAATAAGAAAAATTGAGCTATAGAGAATGAAATACTTGATAAAAATGCCAACCATGATTTGGATTTGTTAAAATTATTTGTTAATACATCTCCCAAGATTCCTGCTAATATCCTACCAACATAATTCGATATAGATATGATACCAACTTGTAGTTGTTGATTTTTTTGTAATGAAATGTCATATTGTGTTAAATCTGAAAATGATAAAATATAATTTGAATCTCCTAATAATGCTTTCACTATATAACCAACGGAATATATGTACATTTGTCCAATACCAGAAAAGATTCCCAAGATACAAGTCATCAACCAAAAATCTAAACTTTTAAATAAATCTTTTGCTGAAAATTCCGGATTTTCTTTTAAAGTATCAGGAATATTAACATATCTACTGGCACTATTATTTCTTCTTGAAGGAGAAGATTCTGAAGAACCAGGCCTATTTGGAGTTCTAGACCTAATGTTTTCCAATTCAATTGATTCTATAAAATTCCTTGAGCTTGATTTTATTGGGGAATCTAATTTCAGAGATGACCTTTCAAATGAATGATGTGATAAATGATCAATATCTGTTAAAAATAACAGTGGTGCACATAATATGAAAATGACAAAACATGATATATATAAAAATTGTAAAAAACCAGATGTATCACCGGGATAAAAATTGGATCCAATTAATGAATAAAATGATGCACTTAATCCATACATTGAAATTGGTAATGATGTAGCAATACCTCTAATTTTTGGGAAATTTACAGCACATTTTTTAATTGCACAGCTACAAATAGCCGTTGAAGCTAAACCTATCAAACCTAAACAAAAACTAGAAACAACCACATTTGGGAAAGAATTATCATATTGATATTGTAACCCATAATATCCAACTATAATCGAAATATCTCCAATAACCAATGGCAGAAAATACCCATACCTATCAATTACAATACCTATCATCGGCCCTGTTATCATGGAAATTAAAGAACCACACATAATGATCCTCGATGAATCCGATGTAGTATAATGTAGCCTAAGAGCCAATTGTGGACTATAAGCAGAATAAAGATACAAAGTTCCACATATTAAACCTATTTAAAATTATCGTTAGTATATCATATCTACTTCATGTACAACAATTTCAAAAATTTAAAATTTAAAATTTTAAACTTCAACTTACTTATAAATGAAGAAGATGATAATATAACAATTTGTTTCAGAAGTAAATGATTCATCGGAAACCCGCCTCGAAGAAGCTGTAAAATATCACTCAACCCAACCATTGAATCGATATCATATACATATTTAAATAATAATCAAACGTTCTTACTCTACATTTCATCTGTTTATGTGTTGGGCTCTTATCACCACTTCAAACACCCTAAAGATAAAAGCGGTGCAAACGAAAAAAAATTTAAAAAAAAAAACAAAAAAAAACCGGAGAAGATTTGAATCTTCTCCTTTCTCCACTTGGGTCATTTGGGTTCCGCAACGGAGAACCCAGAACGGAGAAGTTTTGAAAATGGTCTTTAATTAAAAGAAGAAACAAGAGTAATTGTTATTGATTATTGGTAGCAGAAGTTTGGAACTTTCTTTGGTTGAAGTTATGTTATTGGTGCTTGGTGTCGGTGGAAGGTTGACGTGGAAGAAAGTGTGGCTGTATAAAAGGTATGGTGTTTCTGTTTCACCGGGACGAAGACTTTGTACAAACGGTGATAATTTGAAGATTGCATTTTTTGGGTCAGATCAATTCAGTATTAAATCGTTACAATATTTGCTTGAATTACAGCAAAGGAAACCTGAAATAATTTCGGCCATTGATGTTATAACAAGACACCCGAAGTATGCTGGGCGACATAATAAGCAGTTGATCGATGTTCCCATTGCCACATCGGAGATTGTTGAGAATTTAAATATTCATAGAGCTGATTCTGGGCAAGATATATTAAATCTTTTAAAGTTAAATCAAAATAGATATAATTTAATAGTAGCAGTTTCTTATGGGAAGTTGATACCTGCTGAGTTTATTATGCAATGCAAATATGGTGGTTTGAATGTTCATCCTTCTTTGCTTCCTAGATATTCAGGTGCTTCTCCTTTACAATATTCGTTATTAAATAACGATGAATTTACAGGTGTTACATTACAGACTCTACACCCAACAGAATTTGATAAAGGTGATATAATCTTACAACAAGATTGTGTTAAGATTGACAAAAATGAGACTTTAAAAACTTTGACTGATAAGTTGGCTGAAATTGGAGGTCAATTATTATCAAAAGCCATAGAGGAAAAATTATTTATTAGTCCTAAAAAAATTATACCAAAATATGAATATTCTTATGCTCCTAGATTAAAATCAATTACCAAAAAAATTAAATGGAATGAATTTAATGCTTTTGATATTTTTAGAAGATTTAATACTTTGGGCCCATTATATACTTTTATTTTTTCCCATATAATTAAGAAAAATAAAGAATTAAAAAGTTTCAAAAGGGTTATATTGAATGATATACTGCTAATCAAGAACGAAGATGTAAATAATCAATTTGTCAAAGTTGGTGAATTCAAATTAAATAATCACGATGGGAGGCTCTTAGTTAATACAAAAAATGGGTTGATTGGTGTTGGAAAAATCAAATTTGAAGGTTTTGCAGAAGAAACCCCTGTTCAGTTTATTAATTCTTTGAAAAAACGTTGTGGCAATGTTAATCTGAATACATTCACAGATAATGAATTAGTTTCAAAAGAGTAAATAAACACTTTTGTTATAATGTAAAGTTTATTCTTGCAAAAAAGACAAAAAAAAAAAAAACAAAAAAAAGAAAAATGGAACATTTATTTTTAATTAAGTAAAACATAATTATTTATTATAAAAAGATGAACAAATTGCCAAAAAAAACAAAAGGAAAAAAAAAAAAAAAGGAAAGAAATGATATCATATAATGACTTGGCAATGCTTATTATACTCTGCAACTGCAATTCCAATCTTCTTGTACAAAAATTTCTTGCTTTCAGGATCAGAAATTGGAATAAATGGTCCATCAGCAAATCCGGTATTATTCTTAACACCAATTTTTATTCCTGTTTTCTCTAAAGACACACTCTTTATTTGATTATATTTAATACACCATTTACTGGTCATAGTGACAATGGACATTAGTATAATACATTTAAATGACACCAATATAACATTTTCTTCACCAGGTAGAACAATATGAGCTAAGTATTTTTCCTTGTAATATTCACCGTTATCTACATTTTTCAACCAAAATTGGCCCTGAGATTCTCTCTCCGAGAAAGGTCTAATAACTGAATCATAATCAATATAACGTGGTAACCTGACTCTTTCTAATCCTTGGCCATCGAAAACGGTGGTTGTATTACGAATGCCCTCACTGACATTGGAAGCTAAATCAAAAACTCCAATAGCTGTTTTGGTTGGTAAACCAATTAAACCTTTACCAAGACCTTTAAAAAAACCGGCGGTTCCTTCTCTCGATCCTTGAACTGGAGCAGTTGCGATACCAGTTATACCACTAGAAACACTATCTACAAATAATGATGCGCCATTAGCAAATCCATATAATGCATGGTTTGGTTTATTTGGACGTTGATTCAACCTGCGCCTTTCTTGAAAATTTTTATCCAAGGTAGCAGCTGTTAGACCCTTTGCCATTGAGCCTGTAAACTTTGCAAAACTGTCTGAAAATCCGAAAACTGATTTCTTCAAAAAACTAGCCCCTCCTTTAGCAAGTCCTATACCTAATTCTTGTGGCCTGTCATTCATAATAAAACCCTGATATGGTTCATAGAATATGTCCATTAATCCGGAACTGATATTATTGAACAAACCAACAGGATTACCCAAAACGTCAGCAGAACCTAAAATCTTATGGATCTGATACAAGAAAGCTTGCCCATAATGTGTTCCAAAGGATTGAGTCAACACAGGAAGTGGTACTCTAACATTTTCAATAAACAAAGCGTTGAGTCTAACGGGAGCATCATTTATATTACCAATTGCCATAGTTAAAATATTGAGGAAAAACATTAACGTATTTTGCGAGTCCGTTCTATCCTCAGCATCAAATCTTTCAGTACGAACAAATGACAAATTTATTTGGGCAGGCTGAACATGCAAAGCTTCAAAATATATATCATTATCTTCTGATAGATTCTGTGGTTCCGGAATTTCCAAATTTTCATCCCATAATTTATCATGAATCTCTTTATTCCAACTAGCTCCTGGAACCTTAGAAAAGTCCAATAAAGCATATATAAAATCTTCATCCATTTCCACTGTCAATTCTTGTAACAAAATGGTTGCGTATTTTATATAAAGTACGCCGTGACTAGTATCTTTAACTTTAGATATAGAGCCAGAGAAAGTTGGATGGTTATTCATTTCCTTACTTGACTGTGGTAGCACAGCAGGATATAAGGCAATAGGATATGTACCACCATATAATTGGTTATCTATCTGAATCCACTTCAGCTTAACACTCAAATTTTGGTAGAGATCGGACTCATTATAGCGCAACTCGATGCCCCTAAAGGTAATATAGCATAATTCTTGCAACTTTCTATTGATCAATGAAATTCCGACACCTTCCAATCTTACAATAATCTTGGAGTAATAATTTTCATCTTTTTCAATAGTTTCAAATTTATCCAACTGACTAATAGATGTTGAGGACTCAGACAGCCTTGATTTCAATTTATACATACTAGTTGATGGGTCATAATTGGATATAACTAATGACTGAGTTGGTCCATCTGCAACAACATTGAGATCAACTATCGATGCTTCATATTTACTTGTTTGTGGTAGTCTCATAGGCCTCAAATTACCAATTTCGGCTAACTGGATATGGCGTTCTCTTGAATGCGACCTGATGACAAGTTCCTTTATATTGCCCGCTGGATAATCCCATGCGTATGGCATAACACTCTTTGGAGGAAGTCTATAGTAAATTGGTTTGAATGGTGGAGCCTGAGGATCAATCGGAACATCATTTTCATCAACGTTCGGATCACTCTGATAAAATATAAATTCCTCATCACTGAAATTTCTGATAGAGAAAGGCCAACGATTATTTGCATCTTCAATATTGATAAATAACGTTGCTTTTTCCATCAAAATATCTGCTTTCAACAACACATGTTCAACTCCTTCTTTTAGAACTTTTACGTAGATTTGACCTATGTCATTAATGTTAAAAGGAGAAGACCAACCAGAGTTGGATCCAAGGAAGCTCACCATTAATTGCTTTTCTTTATTGCAACGCATATTATACAACGGAACAGTTTTGCCTGGTTCAATTGAAGTCTCCTTGGATGAACCAATTTCTGTAAAGCGAATAGTTTTCTGAAGGCAGTTATGTAATACAAATCTTGGTGAAATAGTAATAACTTTTGTAAGTTTATATTTCCCTTCACCTTCTGCTATACTGACTCCAAGATTTATTTCAGTTTGCCCATTGTTGACCGGAACAGTAATATCAAAGGATTGTCCAATTGCATCTAAACTAAGAGGTCTGCTAGGAGCAGAATCATCAACTTTGAGAATAGCTCTATTATTCCGATCAGCATCTCTATCAAAGGAGAACATGTTTGGCAAAGATACCTTCACATCTTTATCAATATCTAAAGATTCACGAGAACCATCTCTATATGACTTCATGACATTGAATTTTTCACTCAAAAATATGCTTCTTGCCGTTCTGTTGAGAACAAGGTACGGCGAGTATATAGTGATCTTAATTCCAGCACCATGATTGCGGGTAGAAGAATAATGGATATTTAGAAATAACTTTTGACCGTTTTGATGTTTTAGACAGACCCTGCTTTCTGGTTTGAATTCGCTACCCGCTGGTGAATTTATAATAGCAAACTCTGACTTTTCAAAACCAGAATCCAATGGGTGAACACTCAATAATATGAAGTGTTCTAATTTGACAACATGAATAGGACTATTGCCACCTTTTTTAAGAAAATTCTTCCAGTCTTTCTTATAGCTTTTATCATAAATACGATAAGACATATCAAACGGTAACAAATTTTCGATTTCTAATGGTGCTGAAACCACAATTTTCATATGTGGGTAAACCTTGGCCAAAGCTTCTTCTTCATCATATTGAGCTTGCACCTGAAAGTAAAAGTTAGTTTTATCCGAAGAATTTGTGGATTCACATTTCAATGATTCTGCAGAGTATAAAAGGTTTTTCCAATACAACTTGTTTACGGACCAACCAAACCCAGGAGAGCTTATTTCTGGTTGTAAAGCAACTTTAGCATTGTAAACATAATCTATTGGTAAAGCATGTGATTCTCCAGGATTTATTCTGAATGAATTTTTGGAGATATCTCCATCTCCAAGATCAAAACCGACATTAATTGTTACCAATGTATCATTTTCTATCGTGATAGTCGACTTCAAAACAACTTTCTTAATTTTATCTTCCCGAAGACTTATTTCACATGTTAGTCTATTGTGAACACCATTTTGAGCTGGTTGCAACATAAATATTTCTTCACCCTCACCCCTCATTGAAATGTTATTCACTTTAGCGTAAGGTGATCCAACAAGCTCAACACCTAGTAATCCTCTAGCATTATCAACTTTCAAAGTTTCACGTACTTCTCTCCAATCTTCAAAAAACCAAGGTATTTCCTCATCTTTTTTGACTAAGGTTAAATTTGTACGTGAATCACTGTTATCGTCAATCCAAACATTTATGTCATATCCCGTTTGATTCAAAAGTCTATACGGACTATCTTCTCCACGTCTTTTTAGTTCAGAATCATCTGTTATCAATGACGATATTTGAGATAATAAAGCGATAGAACGAGTTGACACTGAAATTTCAGCCAACTGTCTGGAGACAATATCAACAACTAGAGAGGGTGATGGAGGTGTCGTTTTCGATATATGAAATGCAACTGGCCAGAGTTCAATTAAAGGTTCCCATGAAGATGTAGAGTAATCAAATATATTGACATATGATTCAATGTTTGTATCAGCTTCTAGATCTGTTGACCAGTTTTTAGCAGTTATGTTGAATGGCTTTACATTCATATCAAGAACCGGTAATTCATGAACGTCACCAATCAACACTAACCTTAACCCTGATAATTCGGCTAAAAGTTTTTCATCTTTGATAATGACAAGAGGCTCCTTTAGTGAAGATTTAGATACATCTGATGTATTTGATAATTTGGAGACCACGGTAGGAGCGTATTGTGAAAGCTTTCTTCTGAATTCTTTAGTAAATGAAGTATATGCAGCTTCTTCGTTTTCCTGCTGGATTTTGCTTTTGCTTGAACCACTAACTTGAGCATAAAGCTCCGAGGCTCTATTAAATATGTTAACGGCAAGTCTGATATCACGCAAAGATAATCTCATTAACAATGGTTCCACTGACACCTCTATGTTTGTTAAAAAGTTTGTGTCTGTGGACCCTCTTGAATCAATGGTCAAGGAAGCTGAAAAATCATCAATAATACGTAATCTGTTTTCATCGAATTCATTCATTCGACACATGAACATACCTACGTTACTGGTAGATAAAGACATTATACTTTGACTAGTAACCAAGACTTGCTCCACTTTAAAAACAATTGCTTCAGAATCAGTTGAACTTGGATCTGCTAATAATATTACAGATGAATTAACAATATTAACTGAAAATCCGAAGGATTTAGAGGATTCATCTTGGGTTTCTGGTGCTTCTGCGGAACTTTCTGGTGCTTTCCGACTTTGATCAGTTTGGGTATTTTCGTTATTTTTATTCTCATCAGGTAAAATTTCTTTCAGTGGAGTGAATCCAGTCGATTGAGTACTAAAACCGATATCAGCAAATTGTTTCAAGGCAAATAAGTAATCTAAAGCTAAGATACATTTTGGACTGTCTATAGATATTACGGCATAAGAATATCTCTTCTCCAGTGGTCCTTCTGAGTAAAGAGAGGCCATAAATTGATATGAATCATGATTCACTTCTGGTATGATATCCGTAAATTTGTTATCTTTGGATTTTCTAACGTCCTCTACAACGAATGACTTGATATGTAGATCAGACTTAAAATTTCCATCCTCTCTAACTGCAAGTTCGAGGCCGATATCATTAAAAGAACATCTCGAGAGGGTATTACCTGTAATATCCTCAATATTTTTGGTGTCATTATAAATTGTTAAAGATAGTTCTGGAATTTTGAAAAAAAAGTCGATCTTTTTATGGTCTGGAGGTAATGTATTTTCTGGTTGAGCAATTTTATCGACAGCTTCAGTTCCCACATCAACAGGAACTACCGCTTTTGCATCCTGATCTTTTTTACCAACGACAATGTTAACATTTGCAGCTTCATCTTCTAAATCAGATAGTGACTTGACTTCGGAATTGTCATCTGGGCCAAATGCTTTTGATATACTCTGAGAGATCTGCAATAAATATTGGCACTGAATTTCGGTTAATTTTATTTCTGATCCTTCAACGTCTCCTGTAATTTTCATCATCGGACGGTCTATTGAGCTACTATCAGAATAATCAATTTGAAATGATATACCTAGACCACAAATAATTTCAGAAGATTGCTGAAGATTATTCTCAAAATGAATTATAGAGGAAACCTTGGTCGATCTAAGTCCAGCACTAATGATATTTGAAAACGATTCACCATTTGGAACGTACTCATTAGTAGCATATATTTCACCAAGATGTGCTGTTAAATTATCATAAATGTTCTTTCCAGGATCAATTAATTTCGGAAAAACAATAATTGGAGTCCTCACTAAAATATCAAAATGAATTTTATTAGCATCTTCTATATTATTAGCCTGATTCCAAGCAGCATCCCTAGCCTTATCATAAATATACTTCATTCTTTGAAATTGGCTTAAGAAAGCTAATATTTTGTGAAACGGTTCCTCTGAAAAATTTACCCTAACAGAACCAGTATGAAGCTTAACTGATGAATTGAACGAATTCTTATTTGTGGTATTATCAAACGTTTCATATGCTAATTCGGCTAAATCATTTCCATCAATACTGACCAACTTTCTTTGTAAAGAGTCTCTTGGAGAGCCTTCATTTACTTCATCGTGTAATGTTAAAGCACCTATTTTAGCTAGAAGTTTCATTTTCTCAGGTACCATAAATAAGTTTATATCGGCTTTACTCAATTGTAAAGTCGCCAACTTTATACCATCGTCATTCAAAACAAGAATAATACTTTCTAAATTCAAATTGACATTCATTTTTTGAGGTGCAGTTTCTTCCTCTTCTTCAGAATTATGTCTCAATTCATCAGCTGGAGTTTCAGGAGCATTTGGATCAGTAAAAGTATTTAGAACAAAATTTAACAAAGTCAATAAGGATTTTCTAGTTACTATAATCTTAAAAGCAGCCATGTTCAAATTAACATCCTGATCAAAAATTTCAATTTCTTTATTGTTAAACTCAACAATTCTTTGAGTCCTTTTATAATTTAACTTGAATAAATGGTCTCTTTTTTCAACATTTTCATATTCATTAAACTCATTAGATGTTATTAATTTTTTAAATTCGTGAGAAGCAGATTTATCAATATGATCTTCAACATTAACCTCTGACAAAACTAAGTCCACATTCATTTCCTTCAGGGTTTTATAAAAATCTAATGCTAAATTTTTACCAATGACGTCAACCAATGGTTCGGACGCTAAAGTTTCTCCATCAGTACATCTCAGTAAGCTTAAATGAATCAACTCAACTCTGAAATTAAACTCAAACAAACGTTGTTTCTCGGATAAAGTTAAATCTTTCTTTAAAGAGGTGGTTGAAGCAGCCATCTTATCTTCTTCCTCTGTTTCTTCTTCTGATTCATTTCCACTAGGTAACTCTTCAAGTTTAGCTTCGTTACCGGCACCAAAAGTTTTAAACGTAATACTTTCAGCTAAATCGTCATCATCAGAGAAATTGAAATTAGGAATAGCTTTGTCAATCAATTGCATGAATATCTTATATTGATAATCATTCAAAGCTGCCTTGAATATAGGAACATCACCGCTAATTTTAAATTTTGGCAAGGTGCTAGCAGTTGATATTATACATAGTTCCACTAAGAATTTCATACTGAAATTATCTAAAAGTAGAGCTGGCTTTTCAATATCACTATGTAGTTGCTCAATAGTGGTCTTAATATTCGGACCAATTAAAATTTGGGCATCTTGTAAATGTAAGTTAAATTTATCGTACATCAAATTGTTTAATTTAGACCAGTCATCATCACTATACTCATGGGAAATTTTTGATTTAACTTCTTCAACTAAGGTCTTATCAGCTAAATCACTAATAACACTTATATGACCTGCATCTAAGATAAGTACAGGTGAAGACCAACTTGAAGGATCTAGCGGTGTTATTATCAAAGGTGCTTGTAAATCTAATTTACAATTCAATGTCTTGTGCTCTTCTAAAGCATATTGCAAACCAATTCTGGTTTGATTTGTAAAACCTTCAATGGTGGATTCCGCGGCATTCATAATCATACCAATGGTGTCTAAGTGAATTTTTGGAGGAGTGAAAAATTTCGCAATATCTTCAATAAATTTTGGATTATGGAAAATTGTCATACTACGTAATTTAGCAGATAAAGCAGAATCTGCAGTTCCATCCAATGGATTATTCTCAAATGAGACATGGAAAAAGGGTTCTTCTTCTTCTTCATCAGTAGTAACTTCGGCATTTGCACTATGCACATCGGAATGTAATGGTTTAACGCTAACAACATGTTTATATAAGGTAGAATCTGTACCATCTTCAACTCTACATTCTTGCATTTGAAAATTTGCCAATAATGAACCTGGTCTTTGATATATTTGTGTTTTACAGCCTTCAAATATGACTTCTGCCAAGTTTGAATTTTTATTTTTCTTAATTGTCAAACCACCTTTTTGAAGAACGGTTAAGACTTCAAATTTAACTCTATCTTTAGGAATATCAATAGCTTCAATTAATGCTTGTTGTTCATCATATTCAATAGCATTATAAAGTTCTTGTCTTTGCTGATCAGTCATTTGAATGTCATCATTAGAGCTATCACCATCAGCAGAGGAGTTTGGTGTTGTTGCAGACTTGCCTGCACCCCACCAGGAAAACCACCCACCGCCACCAGCGGTTTTTTGGCTCTCGGTACCTGCAGAAGCTGTTGTTGTGGTCTTAGAAGAATCGGTTGTGGTTGAAGTTGATGGCTCAACAGATGCTGTTTCAGAAGAATGAAGACTAAGTGCACCACTATTAAGAGTCAAATGTTCTTTTCTGTATTTAGATTTGGCCAATGATCTATAGAATCTAATATCTTCAAAACTTAAGATTTCTTCTAATTTATCTAATTCAAGCTGCTGCTGCAGTTTTAAAGTTGGATTTTCAATTTTCAGTTTCCATAATTTCAAATATGAAACACGTTGATCTCTTCTAGTTTTAAAGTATTCCCAAGACCATTTGTAATTTTTTTCATGAATTTCATCAAGAACACATTTGGCAGTATATTTAAACCATTCCAAAGGTGATTCTTCTACAGAAACTTTTGGTCTAAATTTCCTAAATTTATAAGTCTTTGCATACCAATGGAATTTTGAAGCTGTCCATAAAGCGTCTCTATATTGATCACTATCAAGATCAATACCAAATTCATCGAAAAACAATTCAGCTTTAATATGAGGAGCTTTTTCTGTTGTACCTTGTTTATTTACTGTGAGATGACCATTACCAGATACTGGTCTTAATAAAAATTGAGTATCTTCAGTATTTTGTGAATTTTTTTCAATTAATTCTTGGAAAATTTGAACTAATTCTTCTAAATTCTCAGTGAAAATAGATTCTGAATTTGTATTCCAATATGTTGTTAAAGATTTTAAAGTTAATAATTTTTTAGTAAACAATGTTGATACAGATATAAATGCAGGAACCCATGATTCATCAGCAGATACTGCAGAAAATTCTTTTAAAGTTAACCCTATAGAGTAAGGATTTTCTGTGAAAACACTTGAATCTTCATATCTAATGTGAATATTTTTGATTGTAATTTGTAAATTATCTACAATCTTTGTTATTAAACTTTCTGTAAAACTTTCATTTCTTGCTTCTTCTTCTTTTGTTAGAGTTCCTATTTTAGGTTTTGATTTATTTATTATCTCCAAATCTTCTAATTTTTCTTTTTTCAACAGCATTTCTCTCCTATGTTCTTCTTCTGCATCATAATTTTCTGCTAAAATTGGTGATGCCAACAAATAAACATTTTCAATTAATATCTTACAAGGTTTTGCTTTTAAATTTGACCATGGAATTTGTAATGTCAATTCACCCAAATGACCAAATTTGACATCAAGCGGTAATTGAAACTTATCCAATGACTATTATTTTTTTTTTTTTTTTGAAATGGTTAGTTTAATAATTAAATCTTATAGATAAATAAAAACTTGTAACAAAAGACAACAATTACAAATAATTCTCTTTTTTATATATACATACTTCTTTCTTTAAACGTAAATTTTTCAATTTTACATCACCATTCCATATACCAATATTTAACTGTTTTGGATCAAAATTCTCAACATATGCTCCAAGAAATCTATTCAACAATCCCGCCGCAAGAGATTCCAACATCTTCTTTATATTTCTCTATTTTATAATAAAAGTTTAAAAAAAAATTTTAAACAAACAAACACATACACAACACACTTGTGCAGATTCTATATTGATGTGATACGGCGCTTAGCATAAACCACAAATCATGAATTTTTTCCAAAGCGGAAACACTCAATTGAGTTTTTATACAAAAGTTAAGATTAATTCCTAACACACAAATATAATAAACAAATAATTATTAACAAATTATAGATATATTTTAATTAATATATATATATATGAAATGGGATCCTCATTGCTTTATTGGTTTTATATTGTTATTTAAAATTCAAATTAGTTAGTATCTGAACTTGGGTGAGATTGCACTACCATTATCATTACTAGGTGATCATTTACTATGATCAAATTGACTTTCTATGAAGAGCAAATGAGTTAGTCTAGTTTTTATTTATATATATATATATATATACATATGAAGATAAAGAGAGTAAGAGAGTATGTAATTATAACAAAGTTAAATAGAAAATAAGTTAAAAAAAAAAAGAAAGTCAATTGATTAGTTGAGGAAATCTCCATTAGTCATTGCGATTTCGTATTCAAAATCTGGTTGAAATTCTCCATATAGAGTTTCTGGATCAGCAGACATGTGATATGTATAAGCAGCTTCTTCATCGCCAATGATTACTTTTTCCATGTTACCATTTGCACAAGCGGCTTCTACCAATAATTGTGTTTCACATGATCTTTCCATCAAGGTAAAACAATAAGCTGCTTCATCAACGGTTTGACCTACAGTTAAGAGGCCATGATTCATCAAAATTGCACCTTTACCCTTTTCCCCTAAAGCTTTTGCAATTGCTTTACCTTCTTCTGCTTCAAATGCAACTCCACCAAAATCAGAGTAAACAGTATGAGCTTTATAAAAAGTACATACATCTTGATTAATCATATCTAAAGGTTTACCAAATGTTGACCATGCTTTACCATAAACAGAATGAGCATGACAAGCAGCATTTATATCTGGATAAGCCTTGTGCAATTCCGAATGAATGGCAAAACCAGCTGCATTAATTGCTTTTTTAGAACCACCAATAATATTACCATTAGAATCAACTTGAACCAAATCTGAAGCTTTAATTAAACCAAAATGTTTAGCTAATGGGTTTATCCAAAATGTATCTGGATCAACTGGATCTCTAACAGATATATGACCTGCAGCACCTTCAGTATAACCTTTTCTAGCAAAAATTCTAAATGCACCAGCCATATGTTGTAAAACCCATTTCCTCTTTTCATAAGGATCTGAAAATTTAGGAATCTTATGAGGATGAGAATCACCTAATGCAAGATTATGACTTCCAGGTTTACCAAGCTTATAACCTCTTGAAGTAGAAGCCTCAACTGATGATGGAACTGAAACATTGGCCGTTTCAACAACTGAAGAACTCATTATAACTTTGAAAAATATCTTTTTGAAAAAAAAATAAAAATAATAAAAAAAAATTAAATATTTATCTATTAATATTATTATTTTTACAGAATATAATCTGTTTAAATACTTTTCATTTTTAAACCTTCCTTTCTCTATTTCTTTCTCTTCAATCTCCTCTTTATATCTTTATACCTCCTACATATCTATACATCAAGATGCTTACCAATAAGTCGCCAAACTCCGAATTAAGTAATGACAGAAAGATGGTTTTTAAAATAAAATTTAAATAGTAGTGAAAGGGTATACGAAACCAGTTAAACTTTGCCTTTAATTGATATTTATTTATTTTAAGATCTTTTCTTTCAAATAGCAATTGATTTAAAATTAAAAGGTTTTTTCAAAAATAGAGTATTGAAGATAATTTAATTTTGTGAAAAAAGAATGGTTACATCAACCATTATTTTCCGTACTGATGGTAAGTTTTTTTTTCAAAATAAAATAAAATAAAGATCATAAAATATAAAGTATATCAATTGAATTACCAAAAATTTTTTTTTGTTTTTATTGTTTACTAACGATTTTCTTGTATTAAATTATATCTTAGGTTTGCCATTATCAGGGAGTGTAGATGATGATAACTCACCAGAGTTATTGGAACAGAAAAAAAAGATTAAGGTTATAGTTACCAAGATATCTTCAAATGCTGAACCTAAAGTTTCAATTGATAGTGGTGCTTATACTATTAATTATTTAATTTTAAATTCTATTATATATTTTTGCATATGTGATAAGAATTATCCTAAAAAATTGGCATTTTCATATCTCTCAGAGATTTCTACAGAGTTTAATAATTCTCATGGTGCTGATGCAATGGGTTCAAATGTTAGACCATATCAATTTTTATCATTTGATTCATTTATGTCAAAGACAAAAAAAATTTATCAAGATTCAAGAGCACAATCAAATTTAGATAAATTAAATAGTGAATTAGAAGATGTTAAAAAAGTTATGAATAAAAATATCGAAGATCTATTATATAGAGGAGATTCTTTGGATAGTATGAGTGATTTAAGTTTTAAATTAAGAGACGAAACGAAAAAATATAGAAAAGCTGCTCAAAGAATAAATTTTGAAGCTTTACTTCGACAATATGCTCCTGTGGCATTTGTTTCATTAATGTTTGTCTTCTTGATCTGGTACATATTCTTGAGAAGAGGATAGAAGAAGAAACTTCTATATATATATATATATATATAAGGGTTTTGTTGTATAGTATCTATCTAACCATCTTTATTAGGGCGGTACTTTTGCATGTATAATAAATAGATAAATTTTCAACTCTTTTTTTTATTTTTATTTTACTTTTTATTTATTTAATATTAAAAATTTTATAAATATAGATGATATTTTGAAAAATGCCGGTTGAATTCAAAGAGTTGGTTAGAAGTTTTAACTATAAGAGGATTTTAAAATCTGATCCTCAATTGAAAATATTGGTAATATTAGGTACTATAAATGATAAAAATGCTATAATTTCTTTGGAAAAAACACATTTTCAATTCACAGAAGATGAATTATCTTTAACTTTAATAAAAGATTTGATACTTGATATTTCTCAAATTGAAGAAAATGATATTTATTATTGGGGAGTAGATTTGTTAAAACAAGATCTAACACGATTTCCATCATCAAAGATAAACCTCATATATCCAGCTACTGATGTACACATCAAGAAATATGACCAACAAGAATTCCATATGATAACCGAGACTCCTCAGATGTATACTGAGATTGTCGAACCTTATATTAATAAAATGAAAGGTGATAGAATTAAATGGGTTAAAAACATTTTGTTTGATAATAAAGAACTGGAGAAAATCATTTATAGAGATGATGATTTAGAAAAAGGATTTGTAATTTTGCCAGATATGAAATGGGATGCTAAGACTTTAGATTCATTATATTTGGTTTGCATAGTAATGAGACAGGATATATCGTCATTACGAGACTTAAATGAATCACATATACCATGGTTGCAATCATTGTTACAAAAACTTCGTTCTGAAATACCAAAACACTACGTGGGTATTAAACCTGATAACTTGAGAATATTCATACACTATCAACCATCCTATTATCACTTTCACATCCATATAGTGAATGTTAAGCATCCAGGATTAGGAGACGGTATATCTGTTGGTAAGGCAATATTATTAGAAGAAATTATTGAAAATTTGAAATATTTAGGTAAAAATGGTTATAAAAATAGAAATATAACTTATGCTATAGGTGAAAATCATGACTTGTGGGAAATGGGATTGAAAGATGCTAATTGATAGTAACTACTATCACTTGCGATACTCATATAATAAATTACTAAATCACTAAAGCTTGCTTCTATTGTAGTCTATATAGATAACCATATATCACCTTCGAATAAATTAATATAATTAATCTGAGCGCTTGTTGTGCACTATTTCATTGCATTTTGATATCAATTTGCGATGAGTTTGGGGAATAAACATATATATATATATATTTATTTAGCATAGATTCAATGATTTAGTGTAATAATTGTTTAAATTAATAAATATTTTGCCAAGTCTGATATGGTTTCAAAGAGGCCAGCTTTTGAGTCATCTTCAGAGGAGGAAACAAATGATAGAGATTCAAGTATTAAGTTAGGGAAAAAGAAGAGATTTTTTGTACCGAAATCTATAACGCAAAATGATGATTATGAAAATGGAGTGAATATTGAGTCTGATAAGCATTTTAGTGATGATGATGAAGAAGAAGAAGTTGATGAAGAAATTGAAGATTATATGACCATGAGTGTACAAGAATTTGAAGAGAGTAAAAAGACTGGAAATCGGGAAGCAGATAGGAATGATTTACATGGTATGAAATATGATGAAATTCAAAAACTTAAAAGAGATGAAGCAATCCGTACATCTTTATTAGAGTCTCAATCTAGTGGTCAAAAATCCAGAGGGTTATCAATAATGGAGAAAATGGGGTTTAAAGTTGGTGATAGATTGGGGAGAAACAAAAGCGATTGCAAAGCTTTATCGGAACCTATATTGATTAATCTTTCAGGAAATGAATCAAGAGCTGGATTGGGGTTTATTGATGTTGATAAATCTAAAGAAAACGATGATGAGGTAGATGATGATCAATTCAGGAAAAGAATAGTTCTGGGTAAGGTTGAGAAGCACAGAGAGATTGTCATCAATAAAATGATGAAATTGATATTTGAATTTGAATATGAAGAATATGAACGTTTAATGAAAAAGAAGACCAAGGGTCACAATAGCGACATTGACATTTTACTGCTAGATCCACTAGATGTCAATGTTTTATGCAGAAGGTACTTAGTTACCTTGCAGCATAAGCTTATAGATGGACTCCAATATGAAGCCGGTGATGAGGAGGATGATGAATTAGAAGAAGTTGCCAATCCCGATGAAGTACCCTTAGATATAGAAAACGACGAAGACGACAACGACGAAGACAACAACAACAACAACAAACAAGAAATAACAAATGAATTACCCAACCTAAAGATTAAACCAGTGCCCAAGAAAAAAAAAATTGGTGCTGCTATCAACTACAAGTTTGAAGACGATACCAAGTTTATGGAATTTGCTAAAACTTCAAGCCAGGAAAAATTATCAAGATTAAACACCTACCTTAGATCTAATTTTTACTACTGCTATTATTGTGGAGTTCTGTATAACAATATAAAAGATTTATTGGATAGCTGTCCAGGAGAAAAAGAAGAAGATCATTGTTGAATTCATTAATTAAGATATCTATGAACGTATTTGTTATATATATGTATATATTTTAGGATAGTTTTTAGTATAGAATACATGAAAAATAAAAAGTTAAAAATATTAAAATATTGAAATATTGAAATACAAAAATATAATATATAAATTATAGAGAAAATGTCTACTCAGCCTGGCTTCTCAAGAGTTTCATCTACTGTTAGGATGAATAATATGACATCACCATCAATTGCGATGTCTCCGGAGACACCAACAATCAATACAGCTGCAAATATATCTGCGTCTTCGTCGGTGGTGAATTTACAAATGTCTTCATATATTGATTCAAGTAACAAGAAATATGAAGATTTGGAACTTTTTAAAGAGTTGAATAGTTTTGAAAAGAATTTATCACTGATAGCTGAAAGTATAACAAATTATAAAGAACCCAATATAAGAGATTTTAAAAATTTAAATAAAAATTTAGATACTATAAATCATCAATTGAATGATGTTGAGATATATTTAAAATTACTGAAACATAAGAATTTGAAATTAAATCGATCAAATAGGTTATTAAAAGAAAATTTTTTAAAAATATTACTTGAGTTGAATGAATATCGTAAAACTTTGAGTCAACTTCCTAATTTGAATGTATCGGAAGAGAATTTAGAAAATGAAGAACAAGATAATGAAAATGGAGTGAAAACAGAAGATTTATTACAATATGCGTTGAAGTTGTCAAAATTTAGTAAGATCCCACCAAGTTTCGATCTAAATTCTATAAATCCAAGGAATTTCATATGGCCAGGTGAGGATTCTTTAAGAAGAGGAGTGTTGGCGATGGCATCATTAAAACAAGACGAATTGATTAAAGTAGGAGATGAAGATAAATTAGTAGAAGAAAAACCAATGGAAGGTATAGTGGAAGGTCAAGATCACGAATCTGAAGCATCTGATGAAGAATTCTTGAATCAAAGAAGATCATCGTTCAATTATGAAAATAGAGGTGACATAGAGGCTCCAAAGAATGAAATTCATGAAAATGCTGTTACTGATCTTGATTTGTTTGATTCGGATGACGATGATACTTGAACAATTTAGTAAATAAAAATAAAAAGAAAATTAGTAAAAGACTTTCTTTCTTAAATAATAGGCATCCCTTTAATATATTCTATAGCTAAACCAGTTTATAATTTGATATGTACGTAAAACTATTGACAATTTAAAATATAAAATAAAAATAAAAATAAAAAATAAAAAATGAAAAAGAAGGTGAATAGCAAATAACGAAAGCCAAATATCCCTATGTGTTATTGTTATTGTTATTATTATTATTATTATTATTATTCTCGTTGTGATTTACTCATATATTCAAATCTTTACGCATTTCTTCAAATGCTTTTTTAATTTTAATTTTTTCCTTTTCATCAATTATAGCCTCACCACTCGATATACTCTCTTTAAGAGCTTTAATTTTTTCAAAATCTTCATTGAAATTCTTCTTTAGGTCCCGCAAATCTCCATCTGGTAACCCGTATGATGGTGTGTTATAATTCAAAGTAGAGCGCAATTCTTCTTGATTGTCAAATTCAGGTATGATCTCATATTCTTCTATTTCGTTCTTTTGTTCACTTGGCTCCAGAACAATAGGCTCTTCTTTCACCATTTCTTGTGGTTTCTTCGTTTCTATTGTGGTGTCTTGCATGTGATATTGTTTCAAAGTTTTAATAATTGGTTTGGCAAATGGACCTGAAAACACAAATATTGTAATTAAGATACTAAAATGAATGAAAAAATAAACTTGTCTCCAAACAAAGAGTGATTTTGAAAAATCTAATATAACAAACGGTTGAACTAAATATGCAAACGCCAACTGAGTTGTTATATATGAGATAATATCGTAAAAAATTTTATAATGAGAAACATTTGAACCATTTTTACTTATGAAAAGAGGTCTTAAATTTTTTCTAAAAAGTTTACCACATGTCTGATAAAATGCACCAGTGATAAATGACAAGTAATAACCTGGTTTTGTACCATGCCACATGGCAGAGGTAGCAAAAGTTGCAAAAGTTGATAAAAACCCTGGTTGTGGTTTAAATGTAATTGGATCTCTTTTTACCACTGTTCTAAGGTAGACATAATTTTTCAACCATTTATTAGTATTCATATTCCAAGCTTCAAAACCTGTATGTACATTTTGACTTGTTTCAAACAGGTAAGGATCAATATTTTGAACTCTATTCCAATAAAATTTATCCTTTTGCTTATCATATCCATTATAACCGATTCCAGATAATATACAACTTCCTTCTGCAATTAGCCAAACCGCATAATATCTTAACCTATAGAAAAAAGCAGATATATATAAATACCAAATTTTATATAATAAAGTTTTTTTCTGAAATTCAGTGGTGAAAAAATATTCAGGAGAAATTTTAGAGCTAAGAATAACCATTAACAGTGCCCATCCAATACCTTGAAATACTTTATATAATGCAATTCTACCACTTTTTGGAATTTTTCTTTTTCTTCTTCTACCAGGTTTTTTATTTTCAGGAACATCTTCAAATAAATCTGTTAATATGAATTTTTCATAATCTGCATAATCAAAAGCTGGTCCAGTTAATAATGAAGGATAATAAAAACAATAACTAAGAAAACTAATAAGTTTAGGATGTTTTAAAATAACTCTTGATTTTTGGTATGTATTTAAAGTTTGATCAAATCTTTGTTTATCCTTTTCATACAATAACCCATCATAATAAGACCAACCAAAAGAAGATAATTTCATCACCAATACCATTTGAGATCCAGTGATATCAATCTTTGTAGGATCATAAACATTGAAAAATTGTGCCTCAATATGATTTAATAACAAATGTGACATCAAGAAAATAAAATTTATCCATGGCATATATTTTGATTTATAATATTTTGTAATCAAATAAGTAAACATTGAAGATATAAACAATGTCATGAATCCAGAATATAATTCCAATATCTCAAAAATGTAAAAAGCAGAAACACCTATTATATAATAATTTTTAAAATTATAATAATGATCAGGCATTCTCTTGAAAATAGCATTCAATGGGAATGATAAAAACAAACACACCAAGATTTTAATAGAAGCATTATCAAGACTCGACAAAGCCGATAACCTTATAATCTGCTCCTGAATCAATTGCATTGTCAAAGGATCTGGATCAAGATTTAATTATTAGTTATATCATTTTAATATTATTTCACGTTTTTCATATTTTTTTTTTTTTGTTTTCATCATATTTTTACGTTTAATTTTTTTCTTTCTTTTCTTTTCGTTCTTTTTTGTTAACGATCAACATATAATAAGAATAAATTAGAAACTACACATATATATAAAGAGATCACGATGATCAAATCATCTATAAGTCGCTCGTTACAATGTTGTTCCAGAAGATCTTTTATTAGTATACCTAACCTATCTCTGGATAGTTGTGGTCACCAAAAATATGTTATCAATAAGAGATTGAATCACCCTGTGAAACTTATGTACGAAATTATATCACAAGTGGATAAATATGAAGATTTTATACCATATTGTACAAATAGTTTTATAGAAGAGAAAGACCCAGTCACGGGACAGCCAAGCAGGGCAGGCTTGAGAGTGGGATTCAAACAATTTGATGAAAGGTTTGTATGTGATTTAAAATGTGTTGTAGAGAAACAAGTCATTGTAAGTACAATAAATTATAAATGTATTTTCACAAAGAAAAAAGCAAAAAAAAAAAAAAAAAAAAAGAAAACAATTCCACTAACAAACAATAGGCTCAATCGGTAACTCACTCATTATTCAACCATTTATATTCAGAATGGAACATTAACCCTTTAAAATCAGATAAACAATGTGAAATACAACTCATATTGAAATACGATTTTAAAAATAACTTGTACAACAAAATCTCATCGCTTTTTGCCTCCAAAATCAGCCAAATAATGTTGAAAGCATTTGAACAACGTGCCATCGACATCAGAAAGAACAATTCCCTCTCACAAAAGCTCTAGCTCTAGTTCTTGCTCTAGTTCTTTACGAACAAATCGAATTTTTACTAACAAATTTCTGTGGTCGTGCGCGGAAACACCAATTTGGATGGCAATGTTTGATTTAAAAATATTATTGAAAGTTATAGAAAAAGTTTGTAGTTTATATATAATATTGTTTAAAAAAGTGTATTATAGTAATAAATTAAAAAAAGTAATTAATAGATATCAATTCATTGGATAGGGATAGATAGTTTTTTGTTTCGTATTGTATGGAGTGATCTTGAAGTGTTTGAAAGTTATTGAGGAAAAAACAAGAAGGAAAAAAAAGAATGGACAATCATTTATTTGGACTGGATTCTGCTTTAGTAGATGATCCATGGAAGTTACCTTTTCTGAAAGGAAATAATGATCATAATAATAATAATAATAATAATAGTAGCGGAGATAATTTTGGTCTTCATCATGATCCATGGCCGCTTGATGATAGCGATAATGAGAATGAAGTCAATAATAATGAATATGATGATGGTTATGGACATGGACATGGAATGTCCCATGGAATGTCCCATGGACGTGTACTTGATGATCCATTGACTCATGATATACTTTCTGGATCTCAGATAATTGAAAATAATATTCTGAATAATAATGAAACTACAACGATAAATACTTCAAGAGATGAAAGTTATAATGACGATTTATTGAATAATATTTGGGATTTAGAATTAACCAATTCATTTAATCCTTTAGGATATCATAATTCTTCTGATAAATCATATGTAAGAGTTAAAGAAATTCCAGAAAAAGAAGGTTTATTATTTAAACATATCAATTATTTAATAACACATAATATTAAATTTGTTGGAAATAATCAACAAAGAAGTGCTAGTGATAGTGATATTAAAATTGTAAGAAGATATAGTGATTTTGCTTGGTTATTAGAAGTATTATTGAAAAAATATCCATTTAGGTGTATTCCAGAATTACCACCAAAGAAATTTAACGGTATGTAAAAATAACTTAAAATAACTTTTTTTTTTTGTTGTTGTTGTTGTTTACCAAAATTGACATATACTAACTGAAATCTTTTTTCACCTTTAATTAAGTAGGTAATACTGCATCTCCCGATTCTATTTTTTTACAGAAAAGAAGGAGAAGTTTACAAAGATTCTTAAACCAATTGATAAAACATCCAATATTGAATAAAGAGAATCTAGTAATTATGTTTTTAACAGTACCGACAGATTTTACAAATTGGAAAAAATTTGCAAATATAGATTTAAATGATGAGTTTAATGGTATTAAAATAGTATTACCTTCAAAATATAAAATTGAATTTAATGGGAATTTTAATAATAATCATAATGGTAATGAAATTAATGATCATAGACGTAAAGAAGATGATGATTCTGAAGAAGAAATTGAAGGAGGAGATGGATTGCAGAATAATAATAATATAACAATCAATGAAGATACTGATGATAGAGATAAACCAAGTTTGCAACAAGTATTGAAAAATATTCAAAATATATGGAATGAAAATGATAATAATGATTTGAATTTTATATCAAATTGTCATAATTTAAATTCAAATTTTATTATGTTAATTGATTCATGGTCAAAATTAACAATTTTAATGGAAAGATTCAAAAAAAGAGAACAAGCAATTGCATTGGATGAACAAAGATTTAAAACAATTTTAAATCATTTTTTAAATAATGATAATAAAGTTTTCCAAATGAATAATTTAATTAATATTACACAAAATTCATCTTTCTATAATTTTGAAAATGAAGAAGTACAAAATTTAGGAATTATAAATAATTTAAGTTCTAAAGTTTCTAATTTTTTTTCCAAAAAAAATGAATATAAATCAGAAGAAATGTCTTATATGGATTCAAATATTTTGGAAAATTTTTATAAATTTCAAGATTATCTTATCTCATTTCAACATCTTATTGAAAGATTAATAATATACAAAGCAAATATTGAAAAACAAAATAGTTTAATAATTTCTAAATTTTTAAAATCTATGGAGAAATTTAAAAATTGGCGTTTAAAACCAGACTTAAAAGGAAGCGATTTTGATAAATTGAAAAATTTCATACTTCAACAAATAAATGACTTGAATAAAAATTTATCCAAAATATTATTGATTAAAAATTGTGTTAAATTTGAATTTAAAATTTTCATGAAAGTAAAGTATATTTTAAGTGAAATTTTCCAGGATTGGTTCAGTAGCAAATCCAAATATGGAGATTTATACAGTGATTTGTTAAATAAATGCTTTAATGAAATTCAAGATTTGCCTTTGAAATAAAGCAAAAAGTCAATCTTTNTTTTTTTTTTTCTTTCTTTCTTTTTTATATTTTTATGTTTATTGTTACTATTAATACTTTATAACTTTGAATTAGAAGATCAGGCTATTTTCTTGGAACTATTTGTAAAACCAATACCTTTAACGGTAGCAATCAATTGATTTTGATCTTGGTCATCACTATCTTTAAAATAGAATTCAGCACCCAAGACTTCTTTAATATCCCTCAACTTCCAAATCAAATCGTCATCTATTTGCAGTTTATGTACTTTTAATCTTCCAATATCCTCTTTCCCAATGCACATGTATACCATAGCGAAAACCAATTGATTTCTACCACAACAACCACTTTCACTTATTTCTTTTAACAATTTTAAGCAACAACTATTAGCAACATCTTCTGGTAATTCACCATTGGAACCAATATCTTCACTAATAAATCTCCAATTATTTTTCTTACTCTCAGCAGCAAGAGTTAAACCAAAACCAGGAGATTTACCAGAATTTTCACCTCTCCAAACATCTGCTGTAATATTTACTTCACATCCAATTGGTTTCAAAACTTTTCTGACTTCGTCAATCATTCTATTTACAATTGATGGTGATACCCTCGTACAATACGCCACACCTCTTACTGACGATATCTTTGGTACTTCAAGTGCATGCAAAGTTAAAGGACTTGAAAGCAAAGTATTACAAATTAAATGAACTTCTCCTCCACCCAATGGTGGAGATCCTCTTTTCAAAGTATGGATTGAAACTTCTCGAACACCAAATTTTTCCATTATTGGTATTATACCCCATCTAATACTTTCTATACTTGCATCAATCTTTGAAGATGTGATACCTTTAAAAATTATACTAAATTTTTTCTTTGAAAAAGGTGCCAAATACAACATAGATTCTAAAAAATAACCAACTGGTTTAGAATCTGGGCATTGATGGATCAAATTTCCCCCAATAATTAAACCAGGTTTATATATAACTGTTGTACCGGTATAAGATATCTCTATTACTGAACCATTTGTCACACTCTCCAATAATCTAAGAAAAGAAACTTCATAATCTTTAAGACCTGGGTTTAAATCATTAGACCTTATCTTCTCAATCTTGATCGCTTTCCCTGAAAGTGTTGCAAGTACCAATCTCAACCTAAAGTTCCTTGGACCTCTAAAAGTTTTTATCTTCGATTCTGATTTCGACATAATGATGCCAGTCTCTTTCTTCAATTACCTTGATCAATACGACAGGAAGATATATATTATATATATATATATATATATATTTAATACCCATTATATATCTATAATGTTTTTAGATGTTTTTACAAAAGAAAAAAAAAAAATTTTTCAGGTGATAATGTAAGCCGGAGAAGATTTTTTATTTTTTTCTCCTCTTGGTTTCCGCTATATTTCCTTAAAGGAGAAGTTCATTTTAAAACGGAGAAGTTTTGTTTTTTTAATTTTTTTTTTTTTTGGTTGTTTTTTTCTATTTTTTTTTTTTTGGGTGTCACAGTCAGTTTCTTAATGAATCGATTAAATTTATGATAATGAGCAATTGTTTTATCAAATAAATCAATATCAGTATGGATAATAAGAGGCCTTCTGAGGATGATCTAAGTGGTCAGAATGATGTGAATAAAAAAATAAAGTTAGAAAATGTAAATATCGGCGGTGATAGTGATAAGAATAATGGTAATAGTAATTTAATTATTAATAATAATATTAATAATAATAATAATAATAATAGTATTAGTAGTAATGGTAATAGCAATGGTAATGGCGATAGTAATAATGAACAACAGGTTGAACTAATAGTACCGTCAACGGTGGTAAAGGAGAAAAAAAAGTATAATAAGAAGCCAAAGGATTCTGTCACGGAATCGAATGATCAAGAAAAATTAACTGATGCTGTTTTAGCAGCAGGAATTGATTTAAAAGCTGAAGAAAACCTTTTAGCGGTTTCATCAAATAATGCAAATGCACCTCATGGTTCCGGAATAAGTGCAAGTAAAAGATCGGTAAGGTCTGAGCTGTTTTTAAATCCACGCCAGCTTGCAGCATTTATGAGAAAAGTTGCAGCAGAAAGTGGATTAAAGCAAATTTTTGATTCAGAAAGGGAAATTTTGGAATTAATTTCTTCAGCCTCTGAAACTTATATGTCTGATATAATAACCAATGCAGTGGTATATTCACGTCATAGAAGAAGACCAATCACTTCAAAAACTTCTCATTCTTCTACTCCTCGTAGTGATATTTCAAAAGCACTTAGAGAAATAGCTACAAGGCAAAAAGAACAAGAAGAGAAAAGAGTTCAAAAAAGAATTGCACTAGGTATTGATGCAGTAGAAGATAAACAAGAAAAAGCAGGTGCCGAAGAGACCTTGCACAGAGCAGCAAATGCAACCGCTGCAATGATGACATCTTCAAAAAAGAAAAAATATAGTTGGATGACAGGTGCAAGTGGTTCAAATAATAATGCTCCAAAGACAAATTCTGCAATTGCCTCAAGAGGTGACTCCGGTATAAGATTCAGAGAAGCCAGAGAAGAACAGGCAGTTGTTGTCAAAGACTTGATCGCAGCACTCGAAAACAGAAATATCGGCGTTGACAAGACATTGACTAAAGCTTACAACAAGTTATAAGTTATAATTTTTACACTCACTGTATAGAGAGAGAAATATATTATTATTATCATCAAACTTAAAGTTAACCACCAAATTAGGAAGTTTATTTCCTGTTTCAGTAATCGTAGTAAACAAATTTCCCAAAACAGTTGATAGTTTCCAAATCAGGCAACTGGGGCTGATTTTTTTTTAATTTTTTTTTTTGTTTTTGTTTTCGATTAATAAAAAAAAAGTAAACAAAACAGTTTTTTTTTCTCTTTAATTTTTATCTGCTTTTTAACCCATAATTAATTTAATGAGTAGTATCGGCGTCTAAATTTTGTGTTTTTCTTATTTCTGTTTAGTTGATATTTATCAGTATATTGGGCTGGAAGAAAGATCGATTATAAGGAGCTCTAGCTGTGTAAAGGGAGGGGGAAAATGGATTTTAATTTGTCTGAATCGTTTACGGCGTTTCAAGATGCTGATAAAGATTCATTCACGTTAGATGATGATCCAAAAGTATTATTGAACAATATTACAGATGCATTAGCCGTATCGCCGGAATCCATAGGTAGAGATGATGTTTTTGATTCGTTGCAAATGTTGGTTAATTGTTATCCGAAATTGAATTCAAAGAAGATTCAAAGAGAGCTTGCTTATATAGTATTTTCATCGATGAATAATATTGCACAAAATACTATAAATATTATTGAAAATGGAGAACGTGATTCTTTTCTATTATATAAGAAATATTTAGAGTTGTATGGATATCTGACTTATTGTTTATTGGATTATTTTAGCAAGGAAGATTTTAGTGGGTTGGGGAAAAAGGATAAGAAAACTATTGAGAATTTTAATTATCAAAATAAAGAACTTTCAGATTCTATGGAAGCAATAATAATGGTATTAAAAATTAATTTATCAAAATTATTTGTAACTACTCCAGAAAGAGATTTATTTATAAGTTTATTTACAAGACCAATATATCAATTAATGGAGTTTAAAGAAAGAATGAAAAATAATACCGTCAAATTATTAATGTTTAGATGTATTAGTATGGCGGTTAAATTTCATGGACATGCAAATGTTGCTCAAGGTTCAATCATTTCAAATTTAACATTTTTTGAACATTTATTTGGACCTTTAGCAGAGTTATTACAAATGTTAACTGATCAATATGATTATAGTCAGTTAACAGAAGAAATTTTAAGAGAATTATCAAATAAAGAATATAGTGAAAAAGATGTTAATGTACCAAAGACAATTGCAGCCTTCTTAACAAGGTTATCTGAACTAATACCGAGAGTTGTAATGAAGCAAATGACTTTAATTGCTCAATTGTTAGATAATAATTCTTCGACTTTAAGATCTGCTGTTATTGAAGCTTGTGGTAATATCATTACAAATATTTGCAAAGATAAAGAAATGTATGAAATTCATAAAGAACAAGTTGATAAATTTATAGACTTATTAGAAGGTAGATTATTGGATCAATATCACTATGTTAGGTCTAAAGCATTGCAAACTATGACAAAATTATGTACTTTGGACGTGAAGTTTAGCACTCGTCGTCAAGAATTTTTAGATTTAACAGTAAGATCATTACAAGATAAAAGTTCTTTTGTACGGAAATGTGCATTAGAATTGATTACTGAATTGGTAAATAACCATTCATTTTCCTTGTTACATGGTTCTCAGTTAGATTCGGAAGTTTGGAAAGCAAGATTGGAGGCAACTGAACATCAATTGGAAGAGTTAGATCCTACTTATAAAGCAATGAAGGAGGCAGAAAAGGAAATGCTAAAAGAACTGCAAAATTTTGACGAAATGGATGTTGATGAAGAAGGTAACGATGAAGATGAAGATGGAACACCTAAGGGAGCACAACAAGATGGAGATGAAGAGGAAGAGGAAAAAAATAAAGAAGAGGAGGAGGAGCAGCAGCAGCAGAAGGAGGATGACGATGACGACGATGATGATGATGCGAATAATGCAGCTAATTTGTCAGTGATCAATGACGACCCTATACATAAAGACCAAGCAACTATCAATAATATTGCAAAATTAAAACTTACCATACAGTATTATATTGATGCTCTTAAATTTATAGCATCTTTAGAAAAAGCTTTAGAATTAACTTCTCAGTTATTATATTCAAAAAATAAAACAGATGTCATTGCTGCAATGGAATTTTTTGTTTTGGCAAATGCATATGATATACGTGGTAATGAGATTGGTATCAAACGTATGTTGCATTTAGTGTGGATGAAAAATGGGAATGATGAAAACGATAACATTCCCAAAAAATTGGTTGAATGCTACCATCACTTATTTTTAATTTCACCACCAAACACTTCAGCCATTCAACATGCCTCATATGTTGCCAAGAATCTATGTAAGTTGACTTATAATGCATCTGTTGCAGATTTGGCCTCTCTTGAAAAATTAATTTATTTAATGTACAAAGACAAATTAATTGATGATATGATAATCAAAGTATTGTGGCAAATTTACAGTTTCCAACAAAGAATTGAAGAGATCACAGAGAGACAACAACGGAAACAACGTCGTGGTGCAATTATTATATTAGGCATGTTGGGCTTAGCAGATCATACTATTGCATTAAAAGGTTTGGATTTATTATTAAGTATAGGACTTGGAGAAAATGGTAAGGAAGATTTAATTTTACAAAGATATTCCTGTATTGCTATTCAGAGAATTATACCAAGTCTGAAAAATGTTGAAATGGTGGATGACACCAATAGCAATCAATTTATTATGTCCAGGGAAAAAGAAGTGATTGAAAAAGTGACTAATATATTGTTGTATTATACTGAAGATCATGAATGGTATAGTATTGCTGAACAAGCAGTGAGTGCTATTTATGGAATTTCTCAAGCGCCCGATGAGGTATGTACTGAGATCATTAAGAGAAAGACTGTAGAAGTGTTAGGGGATTCTGAAAATAATAATGGAGCTGTAGAAAGCTCGAATAAAGATGATTCAGATGGAAAGAATAGAAAACAGATAATAGGACTTTCACAATTATTATTTATTGTGGGACATGTTGCCATTAAGACAATTGTCTATTTGGAGAAATTGGAAACTCAATTTAAGAAAAAAAAATTACAGATTGAGCAGTCAAAAACACAAAACGATGAAGATGGTCTGCAAAAGGAAAATCCAGATAATGAGTTAGAAATGATTGGTGGTACTTCTGAAGATGACTTTGCTGATGCAGTTATTAGTATCAAGGAGCACCATTTGTTGTATGATAGCAATTCGATATTATCTCGTTTCAAAGATATTGTCAAAGTCATATGTCAATCGAACTACCAATATGATAATATAATATTACAAAGATCAGCAACTTTGTGTCTTTCTAAATTGATGCTTATTTCTTCTAAATACTGTGAGGAGAATTTACCCTTGTTAATTACTATTATGGAAAGGTCGCCAGACCCTATTATTAGAAGTAATGCAGTTCTAGCTTTGGGTGATATGGCTGTTGTTTTCAATAATCTTGTTGACGACAATACAGATTTCTTATACAGGCGTCTTAACGATGATAATATAATGGTTCAAAGAACTTGCTTAATGACTGTTACATTTTTAATTCTTGCGGGTCAAGTGAAAGTTAAAGGACAACTTTCGCAAATGGCAAAATGTCTTGAGAACAAAGATCAAGGTATAAGTGATATGTGTAAAATGTTTTTCACTGAACTTGCAACAAAGGATAATGCTATTTATAACTCGTTTATCGATTTGTTCAGTGGTCTTTCTAACGATGAAGATTTAGAACAAGATTCATTTGAGAAGATTGTCAAATTTGTCATTGGCTTTATTAACAGGGAAAAATCGAATGATAAGCATATTAAGCAATTAAGTACTAAATTGTTACAAAGATTAAAGAAGGCAGAGAGTGAAAAACAATGGAAGAGCGTCAAATTTGTATTGAATTGTTTAGAAATTAAAAATGAAGAATTGGATAAGGAAATTAAAGATGCAATTAATGAAGGCTACAATATGGTTAGTGTTGAAAACTGAAAAAAAATATAAATTACTAGAAATAAATTTAGAATATTTTTAAGCAAATAAATTATATAAAAATATTATATCATATTATTAATTTTTTTTTTTGAAATCAGTAAAGAACTGGTTAGGATGTGTGAATACGTCATTCAAAGTAAATTCGTTAGCCAATTGGTAATCCAAGACCAATTGTTTTGAAAAACTTTCACCTTTTTGTAAATGATTTTTAACTAAATCGACCAATCCATCGATGAATACTTCATCTCCATTCAAAGATTCGGCTCTTTTAATCTTTTCCGGGTGTTCCAACATTTCCATCAATTGGATATCCAATTCGTGCAATGTCTCAATGTGGTCAGAAGTAAAAGCAATAGGAACCAATACAATACCTTCAACATCTTTCATCTTTGCTAACTTAGGAACTATCTTATCAGTTTGACCTCCTAACCACGGTTTAGGTCCAACTTGGGATTGCCAAGTCAATCTGTAAGGATTTTTGAAATTTAATTGTTCCATTACAGAATAAACTGTTGAAGCCACTTCTGCAGGATAGGAATCACCTCTATTTACAATGTCCATTGGTAACGAATGTGCAGAAAAGACTATTATAATTTTTTCTCTATCAACGTTACTAGGATACTCATCAAGTTTAGCATTAATATGGTTAGCAAAAGCCTTAATCAACCCAGGGTGTTTAGGCCATCTATCTATTGATGACCATTTGATTTGCCTTTGAGGATCCAATATTAAAGATTGCCTATACAACTCATTGATCGAGGATCCTGTAGTTGAAAAGCTAAATTGTGGGTATTGACTGAATGCTACAGCCCTGGTGACACCATCTTTAAGCATCTGCGATAATGTTACTTCTGTTAAAGGATTGGCATATCTGAATGCAACGTAAGGTTTATGTGGGGCAAACTCTGGATTTACTATATCCAATTTCTTACAAACTTGTTCAACCTGATACTCCGACCATTTTCTTATTGGTGACCCTCCTCCTATTTCTTTATAATGACTTTCAATCATTGGAGTTCTTCTAGTTGCAATGAACTTTGCTAATATTTTTTGAAACCTTCCAAAAGGTATAAGATCACGATCTGCGAAAAGCCTGTACAAAAAATCATAAGTCTCCTTCACCGTCGAAGGGCCTCCCATATTCATGAAAACCACTCCAGTAGGAGACTTTGAAGTTGAAACTGTTGTACCTGTACCTGTTGATGCAGTTGTTGTTGTTGCTGTTGCTGTTGTTACATCTCCTTTCCTAGATGTATCTTGTAAACTTTGCAAAGCAAATGACGTCGAGTGCAAAGACCTTATGCTAACAAGTCTCTTTACAGAACACAGAGCATATCCATAATTCTTAAGTACCATCTTGAAATAAAGTCCTTAGATCTGATTAGTTGACTTCGAACAAACAATTCAAAAGAAATAGATATATATATTTATATATAAATTTTATTGAAAATAGAAAAATAGAATTGGCCTTTGGTTTAGCAATCTTCTTTCCTGCGCAAGGTGAAAATTTTTATTAAGGTGAAAAAATAATGAATAAATTTTTATTCGATTTAACTAATTACGAGGAATACAGAGCGAGTGTATTAGTAATATATTGGGGTCTATAGAATCATGAGTTCAGTTAGCTATGGAAGTAAGAATTTAGTGATTGATAATGGATCTTATGAGATTAAAATGGGGTATATGGGGGAGAAATTGCCCATAACGGTTCCCAATTGCATAGTTCGGTCAAAGGACAGGAAGGTTTATATTGGAGATCAATTGAATTATTTATCCGATGTATCACAGGTTCAAATACGAAGGCCTTTTGAAAAAGGTCAATTGACTTCATGGGAATTGGAGAAACATATTTGGGATTATTCATTAGTTGAAAAATTAAGAGTAAACAATGATTTAGGAAATTTTAATGATACAAATTTGATCTTGACTGAGACACCATTTTCATTACCTCAATTATCAAAAAATTGTGATCAGATTGTTTTTGAGGAATATAATTTCAACTCATATTATAGAACGCCTGTAGCTTCTTTAATTCCATGGAATATAAAGTCGAATAGATTATTATTAAATGATGATGGTCCAATTGATAAACCATATGATGATTTCCAACTTATTGTGGATTCAGGTTTTAATTGTACATGGGTAATACCTGTGATTTATGGAGTGGTTTATTGGAAAGGAGTAAAGAAACTTGCCATTGGAGGAAGGTTATTAAGTGGGTATTTGAGAGAATTGATTTCATTTAGATATTATGATGTAACAGATGAGACTTTATTGGTGAATAATATTAAAGAAAAATCATGTTTTGTTGCACAGGATTATAACCAAACAATATCAGATATGATTAATTTGAAAAATTCAAAGAAAAATACAGATAGCAACTTGATGGTTGAGTATGTATTGCCTGATTTCAAGACTACAACTACAGGGTATATCTTAACAAAAGAGATGAAAAAACAGAAAACCCTGAGTGAATTAGAAAATTTATTAGTTTTAAAACTATATGATGAAAGAATATCGACTCCAGAGTTACTTATTCATCCTGAAATTGCTCAATTGAAGAAAAAAGGTTTAACAAGTACAATAATAGATTCTATTCAATCATCACCGGAACTTGCTAGACCATTATTAGCAGCAAATATCATATTGATTGGAGGAAACTTTAAAATCCCTGGTTTTAAAGAAAGAATTTTAAAGAATTTAAAAGAAAATTTGCCTGATTTTTATAATACAAGAATTGGATTAGATAAAGAGAAATGTACAACATATGGATGGGAAAGCGGTTGTAAATTATTTGAAAATAAAGATATTGGGTTTAATAAAGTTTGTATCACTAAAGAAGAATATTTAGAGCATGGAGTTAACTGGTGTCTGAAGAGATTTAATTTTAATTATTAGATAGATGAATATAGGTATCATAAATAGTTTTGATTAAATTAATTATTTTAACATTTTTAGGGGAAAACAACAATAAAAAAAAAAAAAAAAAAAATAACATTATAAACACTCTAAAAGTTCTTTCTTTTGTCCTATTACTTTTCTTTTATAACACATCAAACGTGGATGTAAATCCAACAATAACAAAGCAGCTAACAGCAACAAAAACGCACCAGATCATCACTTGATGCCATAATGGAGGAGAATTGTATCTAACCAACATAAGGCATATGCTTAAAATGATCAAGGCCAACGAAAATACCAATCCTAGGATAATCATTACAAGGATCATTGTAGAAACAGTGCCATTATTTGCCAAATCATCTGATTCTAAAATGGAAAAGATTATACCAACTGATATACCAGAAGTCAAGCACGACAAAAAAAGAGTTGTCAAGTATAAAAAAGTTATAACTTTATCGTATTGTACGCGCTTATAATATGTTTCTTGTGTTGATCTGATATGACGGTGATGTTTTTTATTATTGAGATTAATTGAAGGTGTTGGTGAAGAGTATCTAACTTGAGGCGGACGGTTGTTTTCAGTAACTTCATCAACTCCAGAATCTTCATCAGCTCCAGATTCCATATCTAAATTCCCAATGGACCCGTAATTGGTGTTATAAATATTATATCCGTTTGTACTGCTACTACAACTTCCATCATTACTAAGGCTACTATGACGATTACCATTGAGCAAATACTTATCATAATATTCGTCTTGATTACTTTCAGCGTCATCGTTTTGGTTTAAAAGCAAAAAATGTAAGCCCAAGTAATTAATAAAATGGTTGTAGCACAGTATAAACTTATTCGATAATAAAAATAAATTTCTAACTTTTTGCTGTGATAAAAATGGTGTTGTCTCCATAACTGCACCTTCGTCTTCCAGGTTAGGATCACCATAACCTTCTTCATTGGTGTATATGAAAAAACGACCTTCGTTATCTTCAAAATCAGAGCCATTATCAAATTCATTCCAATATTTTGTATCTGGGTTTGGAGTTTTCACAAATTTTGTCTTTTTAGGTAAATGTTGCTTAGAAATTGGAACAAAATCATTCTTATTCAATAATATTCCTCCATTAGAACCATTGTTATTATTGTTGTTGTTATTATTGAGATTAAGAGTTTCTTGTAATATTTCACTATTTTTTGGAGGTAATTTCCTAATATCTGAATTTTGTTCAATATCATCAAACCATTTAAATCTTGACCATTCAGTAGGATCATCAATCACCACTGAATCTCTATAATATTTTAAAATGTAATAATTCATCAAATTAAAACCAGCATTACCATCTATTTCATAAACTAAATAAGAATCTATTAATTTTTGAATTTCTGTTGGGAAAAACAGTGGTAATCCAGAGGATGCAGAAGCTGCTGACGAATCTGATGATATACTAGATACATCGTATCTTATAGTCAACAAAGAGTATGGAAAATGGTCAGATATAATATCATCATGATCTGTCCATGATCTTGTTGATAAATCTGAAATTGCAGATTGAATCCCCGTATCCAATGTAATAAAGAAATTAGGATTATGCTTGGTTAAAAATCTTGTTCTATTAAATTTTACCTTAACTATAGGATCATTATTGTTACTTAATATCCAATTAAGGGCCTTTAAATTATCTTTATTGAACATTGTACTATTGCTGTTAATACTATTATTATCCTTCAGATTTTTCAAAAGAGTATTCAAATTTTCAGCTTTTGAATCCTTCCCATCAGTAATGAGTTCATCAATAACATCATCTGGTAAGATAGAGTATGCCACATTTTTAAATCCGCCGATGGGGCAGGATAAGAATGAATGATTTGTTTCAATTTCAGTAACAATAGAAGCTGGAATATCACTATTTTTCAATTTCAATTCCATGTTATCACGATTGTTTAAATAAAGGCAAGTCAACATATTCCCAGGATTGAATTTATTATTATCTAATTCTTGTTTATCATCTTGATCTTGTTGGTCATCATCTTCTCCATCGGTGGCATTATTTGAGTTGTTGTTGTTGTTGTTGTTGTTGACAGTTTTATTACTTTTTGTTGCGCTTAAATTACTTTTGATGGATCTAGTTCTATTAGCTAGATGTAAATGAGATGGAGTTTTTTTCAATAAAAGTCTTGAATTTTTGGAATTTTTTATAGTTCCTTCATCATTACAAACCAAATTAAATTCTTTTAATAAAATAAGTCTTATTTCATTTAAATTATCATCATGTATTAAGAAATTTTTAGATCTAATACCTTTTATAAGTGAATTTAAATCAAAATTTGCAGTTTTAGAATTCAATAATGGTAATTGTGATAATTGATTATGCAGACGTAATGATGAATTATTTATCTCTAAATTATTATTATTATTATTATTGACATAGGGTAAAAATTGTTTTGAAGAATTACCATCTATTGAATTATTATCTAATGAGCTTAATACATCCATAAGTAAACTTAATTCTTGTATTCCATCATTTAAATTTGTATTAATAAAAGATTCTTGATTTTTTTCTAATAAATTACCTTTAATATAATTTATGAATTCCAGTTTATTTTCTAAATTTGAATATTTAAAAAATTTTTTAAATAATTTTTTCAAAATTAATTTTTGAAGATTTATAAATTTTGCTAAATCTTCATATTCAACTAATAATTTATTTGTTTCTGAACAAATTTTATAATAATTTCTTATTCTTATCTTTGCAATACTTGGAGAAAAAATTTCTTCATTTTCATTATTATTTAAAGTAATTAATAATTGATTAATTTTTTCTCTTAATAAGATAAGTTCATTTGAATTTTTATCATTTGTTGAATTAACAAATAAAGAAACAAAATTAATTTCTTTTTGAAAAGTCTTGTATAAATCTTTTATTAAATGGACATATTGTTCATGATGAGCAGCCAGTTCCAGACTCAGCGCCGCTTCAACACCTGTTTCCAGTACTTCTGTTCCCAGTACTTCTGTTCCCGGAACTACTTTTCCCAGTGCTACTGTTTCCACCACGGGTACCGTAGTGGCCAACTTTATCTTATACTTCAACTCATTATAATTTATATTATTATGTCTCCATCTAGATATTGATCTTTTGCTTAGTTCCTGTCCAAACTTCATTACCCAATATAATCCTGCCTCGAAAAAAAAAAATAAAAAAAAAAAAACAAGAAGCAAAATAACACTTATATATATAAATATATATTATATATATATTTTTTAAAAATAACCGCTGTTTAATTTTATTTATATTATTATATTAATTGTTATTATTACTATATTTCTTTCCCTCCTTATCTTTGATTTCAAAAAAAACAGTGGCTGCTGCAGTTTACAAAAAAGAAAACAAGTATAAAAAACAAAAAAAAAAAAATTTTTTTTCCCCCTTTTGAATCTTTTGACCCTTACGTTTTAATCTATCTTTTTAATCTATAGCAGAATAAAAGATAACTAACTAATTTAATTCAATTGATAATAATATCAATAATAACAATTTTATTTTAAAAAAAACAATATATATATATAAATATAATATATATAATATTAAATCATTTTTTGTTTTTTTACATAAGTGGATCTTCGCCTTATATTTAATACCACTTCGCTCGTGTGATCAATTAACTTATTCAATAATTTTAACTTTGACTCAGGATTGAAAAGCCCAAAAAGAAATAAAGAAAATAATAATAATAATAATAACAATAATAAAAATGAAGCTGCTTCGCGCTGTGATTGGCCGAGGGGCGTGCTTGTAAAATCCCACTATTGCGGGGCGGAGAAAGTACTGTATATTTAGTCGCACATAACCGCATACTAAGAAAGAGAAAAAAAAAAGTCTGGTGTCAAATTAGAAAATCTTACCTTTACACCGCCCTCAAACTCATATCGTTACTATTTTTTTTTTTTTTTCGGAATTAAACGAATACGTTCCGCTATACAGTCCCATGTTTATCCCATTCTTACAGAGGAGAAACGTGCTCAATCATTTTAGTAATTTATCACAATGTACAATTCTAATTTAAAAAAAAAATACGTTTGTTACGTATACATTTAAAGACAATACACATACATAAAATACATAAAATACGTTAATAAAAATTTGGACAAAAAAAAAAACAAACCAAAAATTAAAATGTTAGTTAGAAAAAACGCATAAAAGTTAATTTTTTAAATCTTTTTTTGTACCGCTACTCCGAGGACTAATTTATTTAGTACCGATATATTTAATACTAAGAAAACTAAGAAAAAATAAAGAAAAGAAATCTTTAATACTCTAGTTTAATGATATAAACTATATATTATATGACCTAATTTAGTCACCAAATAAGTAAACTAAAAAATGAGTATTATATGTCTTGAGAGCAATAACTATTTTTGTAAAGTTGTTTACAACAGATGTACCCCCATTTTGCAGTTTTTGGATCGTAAAAACTTCCCCATACACTATTATGATTTCCCGGATAAATATCTTCATTATATTTTGAACTTGTTTTGCTAATACGTTTTGGATTATAAATATCTTGAAAATCATATGCGGCTTTATCGATTTTGGATTTGATCTTACCATCTGAAGTATATTCAATATACGTTGAGTCTGTCTTGATTGTTGGTAGTTCCAGTGATGATGATGATGAAACTGGTTGATGATCCGATGGTAATACAGAAACTTCTTCTTTAGTTTCTGATGAGTCTGTTTCTAATACACCGTATTTGGCCAATAACTCATTTCTCTTGGCGTCTTTTAACAGTTTCAGTTCTTGTTGTTTTTTCTTTATAGCTAGGAGAACGGCTGTTGGTGAAGCCTCAGGATGGTTGTTTAGATGCTTTAAATTAGATGTGGAAATATTAGAATGACCAACAGAAGGAACTTCCTTTTTAGAAGGAGATTCCCTCTTAGAAGGAGCAACAGGAGCAGCTGCTGCTGCTTCTGCTGCTGAAGCTACATCAGCTTCCTTTTCAGAAGAGGCATCAGTAGCTGCTGTTACCACTCCTGCTTCTGCTTCTGCTTCTGCTGTTTCTGCTGTTTCTGCTGCTGCTGCTGCTGCTGCTTCCTTTTTTGCAATAGCAGCTTCTCTCCTAGCAGTTCTCTCTTTTAACTTATTATCTCTATTCAAATCCCAAGCAAATTTTTTCAACCTCTCAAGCTCTTGTGCTTCTCCACTTCTATAACGAACAAATTGATTAAACTCATCGATATAACCAATTTTTTTAGATCTATCAGTTCTTGTCTTTGGATTATACGTTATATTACCATCATTGATATTACTTAAATAACTTGGTTTATCTTCTCTTGATCTTACCGATAATTTTTCCTCTTCTGCAGGATGCATCTTACTTGTTAAATCTTCTTGTACCAATTCTTGTACTTTTAAATCTCTTTCTGAAGTCAATAACCCCAATTCTGCCATTTCTAAAGCTTCTTCTTCATCCATTTCTAATTCATTATTAACTTTTGTATCTGCTTTAGCTTCCGCTTTGGCGCTAGCTTTAGCTTCTGCTTTTGCACCTGCTTTTGCAATTTTGTCTCGTCTTATACTCTCCAATTCATGCCATATCTTATCCTGTTCATCCCAATCATTATAACCATACCACCGGTCTCTTTTCTCATCCCATCCTTCCACATTTCTTATATATCGCACACGATCCTCCTCTCTAACTTCACCTTCTCCATTAAAATCATTCTTTTTGATATATCTGGCCCCATTTTTCCGTGGTTTTTCAAGACAATCTTTCCTCTTATGATTCAAAGAACCACAATTACTACAAGCATTCTTGGGGAAAAATTTAACTTTCTTAAACCGTGAAGTTTCTTCTTCTTCTTCTTCCAGCTTCCTCTTGTTATCATCAACAAATGCATCCACTATCCCAGATCCATGAGTCGGCTCTGCATTGGAAACAACAGGCTTTGAAGGATCCAAACGCTGATGTGATAAATAATCCTCTTTCCTATTATCTTCAACTTGCTCATCGCTACCATTAATCTTTTGAGAATCACTATACCAAGGCGCCCTCGAAATATATTTCGGAATATAAGGATTTATACTTTTTCCATTAGCATCATACTTGATCTCTCTTCTAGTTCGAGTCGGTTTATTATAACTCATCTCATCCACTCCCAAATATATATGTCTGATCAATTTTTTATTAATATATTTAATAAATAAAATATATTGACCACATATAAAAATATATAAAAACAAAAATTTACTAATAAGATAAAACATGGTCGTGTGAATTAGTAGTAAATTTCCAAAAAGAGAAATTTAATAAAAAATTCTAAACATCGTGCTTTACAATACTAATTTCTTAAAACGGAAATACAAAATTAAAGTAGTGCAGTGAAATGTTAATTGCTCTTAATAGGAAATTTTTAAAAAATCATAAGTCGTGTTATTCAAATCAAACAAAATTAAAAATTTTTTTTTTTTTTTTTTTTTTTTTTTTCAAATAAAGAGATAATAGATGATGAGCTAGTTTATCTAATAATTATTAATTAGAATAGCTTTGGGAGGTAATGTCAGGTATTCAAACATCTTCATTTGTGAAGAAGTTGGCTGCAAATGGTATGTTTAGTTATGAAACTTTTTTATCTTTTTCTTTTTTTGCTTTGCTTTTCCTTTTTTTGATACTAACTTTTCTTTATAGATCGTCGTACAAGAGAAGCAGCAATAGAATCATTGAAAAATTATTTAAAAAATTCTAAAAAACTTTCTGATTTAGATTATCAAAAATTATGGAAAGGTTTATTTTATTCAATGTGGTTTAGTGATAGGCCAAGACCTCAACAAAGGTTAGCTAATAATTTAGGATTATTATATTATGAGACTATTCCATTATCAAAATTCATTTCATTTTTAAAAGCTTTTTATTTTGTGATATCAAAAGAATGGTCAGGAATTGATCAATGGAGAATTGATAAGTTTTATATGTTAATTAGAAAAGTTGTTTATTATTCTTTAAAAAGATTACAAAAAGAACAATTTGATACAAATCTTATGGAGGAATATATAAAACTGTTGAGTGAAATACCTTTAAATGGAAGTCACAAAATTCCATCAGCAATACCGTATCATCTTTGTGATATTTATTTGGATGAATTAGAAAAAATCATGTTTGAAGATCTTCAAGAAGAAGAAGAAGAAGAAGAACTGAAAAGAAAAGAAATTATAGAAAATACTCCTATACAAAAATTATTAAAACCTTTTCAAGATTTAGCAAAAAATGCAAATTTGAAAACCTTGAGAAAAAAAATTTCACAAGATTTTTTGCAAGATGATAAATTAGTAGAATGGGGGGTCATAACAAGGACAACAACAAAATCTCGGGTTGACATTAATAGTGACAACGAAGAAGACGAAAGCGAAAACGAAGAAAGCGAAGAAGAAGAAGAAGATAGCGAAGAAGAGTGGACAGGTTTTGCATAGACAACAGTCATCGAATAAATACTAATATAGATACATAGATAGCAAACATAGCAAACATATGTTCATTGAAAGGATTCAGGCTACCTCATCCTTCAACAACTTAAAAGACCTTAGTAGACTTCGAAAACTAAAAATTAATCCAACAAATGTAGCCAAATCAAACAAAAGGTCGTGTGTAAAATATCAATTTACTTTAATTGTTCAATTTTTTTTTGTAAATGAAAGAAAACTCAATTACAACGTTAACAACTCACTCAATAACAAACAATAAATAATAACATTTATCATTATCATTATTTGGCGGCGATTTGAGTAATCGATACAGTATCGAATCAATATTAATAAAATAATAAAAAATGGCCGAAGGAATGGAAAAATTAACTGAAGTTCCTACAGAGTTTATCAGAGAAGGAACTCTGTTTATCAATAAATGTACTAAACCTGATCAAAAAGGTAAGTTTTGAAAAAGAGAATATTAGTACGGAAAAAAAAAGAAAGAACCTTTCATACTAACTTTAGTCATCTATTTGTTTGTTGTTAAAGAATACTTGAGAGTTATTAGAGCTGTTGGTATCGGTTTTGTTATGATGGGTCTTGTAGGTTACGGTGTGAAATTAATTCATATTCCAATACGTTACTTGATTGTTTAAACTGGAAAATTTTTTATTTACAAAAAGTTAAGAAAATAGCTGGAATAACATACACTTAGACTTTAAGTTTCTTATATAGTTTCAATAGGTTCCCATAGTTTTTTTTGCTCTCTTTTTTAAATTTTAAATCTGGTATTGATTGTTTGATAATTAATAAATTTGTAAAAAAATTTGGTGAAAAAAATTGAAGTAGTTTGTTCTGAATTAATTTTCTTTGTATAATAATAATAATAGATAAACTATTAATTATTGGTATTATCTCTATTATCAGATAGATCTATTATTTATTAAATTATAAATTATAAATTATTACAAAGATCAATTTTTGTATATTGGGAGCTATTGGTGAAGGCATGAGATGAATTTTGCAAGCTTATTGTCTCAAATAAAGAAAGATCAAGGGTCTTCTTTACTGCCTGGGAGACTGTCTTCAATACAGAATTTATCACTGGAAGGTATACGACAGAACCAAAAACAAATTCAGAAAAAAAATGATAAAATTAATAATAATCAAGTGAAACCCAGTTTGAAACCCCATAAAACTGATAATAATGACCAGGTTGTGACTTTACCTAAAGGTGAAATTAAATCTAATTTTTTGCAATCAACAGTACCTAAAAAAATTGATCCAGCTGTTGCTAGATTAAAAGCTGCTAGATTGGCGGAAAGAGAACTGGAATTAAAGAAAAAAAATCTTTTGGAATCACAAAGGAAACAACAAAATATTTCAACTAAAAAACTGTCAAAGTCTCAGTTACCAAAAAATCAAATTCAATCAAAAAGAAATAATCAAACTTTAATACAAAAACCCCCATTACCAAATCAATTGGTTCAAAATAAGAAAAAATTAAAATATGATGAATTGATGAAAGAAGCAGATAAATTTGATACTTCTAAACTTGCATTGAATACTAAAATTAAATCAGCTAGTTCTGTTGTGGAACCTCCAAGAAGTCCACATTCTAGGAATTCTGTTTCTCCTAATGGGAAAGTTACAGTCAATGTCGCTATGAAACTGAAACCTAATAACGATAATAATTTTTCTTCTACAATTAAACAAAAAAATGGTATAAATAAATTAGAACCAGTTCCATTGGCAAAACCTTCTCAAAAATTATCTGAAAAATTACTGTTAAAAAGAAAAAAATCACCATTACCTTTCTCCATTGGAAAAAACAGAATTTCTTCTCATATTGGAAGTTCAGATTCAAATAATTATAATGATTATAATGATGAAGATGAAGATTTATCGGATTTCATTGTTTCTGAAGACGAAATTCCACAAGAAGGTGATAAGGATTATTATGAACAACATAGAGATGAAATTTTAAACATGTTTGGCCGCAATAAAAGAAAATATGATGATTATAACGATGATCTTTCAGATATGGAAGCCACTGGAGCTGATATCTTAGAAGAAGAAGATAAATCTAGTAAATTTGCAAAATACGAAGATTTAAAAGAACAAGAATTGGAAAGACAAAAGAAATTACAAAAATTGAAAAGATTGAAAAAAATTTGAAAAAAAAAAAAATCATAATTACAATTTTAACTATCTCTATAGTCTTTATAAGTCTCGTTTTAAAATTTCCCAATTTCTTTTATTGTTTTTTTTTTTTTTTGCCCATTAGTATTATATAAATCCCAATAAATAATAATACAAATATAATACTCTAATTTCCCTATATAAATAAATCAATTTCAAACCTCAAATCATCCTTGTTTTTGTTTTTACTTTTATCTTTTGATCTAAGAATAATCATCTGAATCACTGTACTCAAACTCAAACTCTTCATCGTTAGCTGGATCTGCATCTTTTTGTTCTTCATCCTCTGATATATTTTTATTCGCCTCCTCCAACGAATCTATTGACTCGACGTCGCTTTGTCTGATATCGCTTTCTCTGGTATCGCTTTCTCTGATGTCACTTTTTCTGCTACTTTCTGCTGTTGTTCTTCTATTTGAGTCCCTTCTTTCATACAGAGTGTTGTTAATTTTAGATGGTGAATGCTCTGAAACATAATTCTTATTTGTTTTTTCATGAGGAATCTTATTCAAAATATGAAAATGATCATTTTTCAAGTCATAATTGCGTAAATCATCTAAAATACCGCTACTTGTTTTGGTTGAAACTTCATGTGAATTCTCGGGAAATTCTTTCAACGAATAATTCAGATCTTGATTCTTCTGATGGTTATCCCTCTTTTCAGAAATGAAATCACTGCTTTCGTTACTACGAAAGGAATTATCGTCAATAATAGAATCATTACCTGGCATAGCGTAATTTGTTTCTTCCTCTTCTGAAGTGTTTTCTCCTTGGAGAAAGCCACCTGCAAATTCACTGTCATCGCTTTTTCCGCCATCATCAAGATTTTCGGGACTCGGTAGAAACCCACCTCCTTCAGAACCATAGTTTGAGTCCATTTCAATACCATCATCAGTATCCCTATATATCTCATCACTCTCTTGAGTACCTCGATCCTTGTCTTTTTCCAGGTCGTCATCTTTAACTTTACCGTACTTCTCATTCAAATTTTCCATTATCTGTAATCTCGTTAAAAATAATTTCCATTTCCTCAATGAATTAACCTTAATACGTAGCTTCAACTGTTCTTCTTCCTTTTCTCTGAAATATTTCTCGACCTCGACCATTGCCTCTTCATATTCCTTCGCTACAACCACTCCTTTTTTTCTCGGAGTTGAAGAAGAGTTCTTGAAGTCAAATCCTACAACTGCTTCTGCATAATCAATTTTCAATTCAATTGCAGCTTTGAGGGAAAATCTCGAGTCACGATAAATACCACCAGGTGGAAGCATTGAAGACGTATATAAATCTATGTTGCCATAAGCATTCTTTGGTACCTCACCATCAACAACTGGAGGTGCAATATATGGTTCCGTTTGATCCACAGCATATAATCTGATATCAGTATCTTCAATATCAGATTTATTCAGGTCATCATCTTCTCCAAATAAATCATCATCATATCTAGAATTCTTGTCCTTTTTCAACTCCCTGATCAAAATCGGTCTTTCTCCAGTTTTTAAGACCCTACCGTGCATATACCAGGACTTTGCAGATCTGACAATGTGAACGTTCTCTCTTTTATATACTGGAATAGTTTCACTAGTTTTAGAATTTTTCTTTCTTGTTCTCCCACAAGGAACTTTTGGCATTATAACTTCATTTGATTTTAATTGACTTTCCAAGACATAAATTGGATGGTTCTTGAAGTCTTGAATACTATTTGGCATTCCTTCTTGGTAAGATCTCTTAAGGAAATATTCATTTTCAATTTTATCTATAGAATTTTCGTAAAGTCTATTTTTTGAGCATGCAGTACAAATCAATTTACTATACCATAAGTTTCCATTTGATTCTCTAGTTATGCGTTTTCTTCTGATCTTGGCATTAAAGTTTTTAGAATAACGTCTCGTTACATCTCTTACTCCGCCTTGGTTATCAAATGCAATGACATAATACGAGTTATTTCTTTCATCAGTAGAACGAGGTTCAAATTTGGAGTCTATTTTAACCACTTCCATATACTGAAACACTACAGGATCAATGCTAATCCATTTAGAAGCAAAGGGATCCCAGACCTCAGCCCAAAATATTGGATAATCGGATTCCTTATCAATATGTTGTGAGCTTTCAAGAGGTAATACAGATTCATTGGTATTATAACGTCTTCTATTTCTAAATTGAGCCAATAATCTTTCCCCGGGTTTTAGGCCTCTTATTATATTCCCAGCTTTAGATCTTCTACTAGTTTGAAATTGGTCTTCCACTGATGAGGAGGAACTTTTTTCTCTTAAACTAGACACTTCGACTTTAATATTATCTGTAAAATCTGGAGGTTGCAAGGAAAAAATCAAACGAGCATTTAACCCAATTGATCTCAATAGAGCTACAAATCCCTGTGCAGCAATGTCTCTTGAACCTTTCTTTTTAAGTATTGAATATAGAAATTTTTTAAATTCAAACGATGTGCTTTTAGTATTTGAAGTTAAGCTTGTATCGCTCATTGCTAGCTCTGAAATTTCATCCCATTTCTTCTTGTAAATACCAACATCTCTAGTTATTTTGAAATCATGATTATAGAAAATCATTAAATCTTTTAAAGCATCCAAAAATCTTCTTGATCCAATCTGTTTCTCTCTATATGGGATATTATCTGATTCTTTTAGTTTTATAACAGGAACAAATTTAGATATAAGACTTGTTGGAAGTGTTTCTTTCAAATATTCCATTAATGAATGGCTATTACACCATTGATTTCTTAGAACTCCATGTAACAATTGACATGCTAAGCACCAGATATGAAAATTCTTTCTAAATATCTTTTCATCTCTACCAATAATATTTTGATTTTGCTTTGATTTTTTCTTCTTTTTATCATCTTCATATACAGGTTTCCCAATTGAAACTACAATATCACCATCTTTAGTATTATTTTCAGGTGCAGGAGAGGGACTATTTAAATCAACATTTTCAAATTCATCTGAATCAAATTCATCTTCTGAATCATTACTATCATCTGAAGTTAAATCAATTACTTTATTTGACGATTCCGCTTCAATTTCTTCAAACAGAGATTCTCCATTATCTGGGAAAGAAGTTGTATCTGAATTAACTTCAATAATTTCAGGAATAGAAATTGAATTAATAGCTTGATTCTTGTTTCCTAAATCTCGAGACTGATTTTCTATTTTCAATTGATCTGAATGTAAATCCAGTGAAGAATTATCCCTCAAAAACTTATCATGTGAAGAATCATTCTCTGAGCTTTCGGCTGATATTGAAACATCATTGTTATTCTTTTTCCTATTTTTCTTTCTTCTCTTCAATGGCCTTGCATGATGACTATTATTATTATTATCATTACCATCACCTCGTCTATCATTTGTACCACGATCATTCCTACTTTCTCGCAAAACTCCTTTGAGCATATCACGATACATAGACATATCACCCATCTCGAAAGACAGTCCACTCTCAATCAATTTCTCCAGTCCTTTAATTAATTTATCTTACAACTATAATCAACTTGCTATCATCTATAAAAGTCACTAGATATATATTGTGTTTCAATATGATACTAATACACTACCGCAATTCAAATTAAAGATATCACCAACACAAATTTAAGAAGATGATGATGATTTAAAGGTTAATTGAAGGAGAAGAACTCTTGAGGTTTAACTGTTTAATTCGGGAAAGAGTTGACCCACAGCAAGAAGTATTAGAATTTTTGCTTTTTTTTCTACGTATTATTTGTTTCTTTCATTCTCATGAAAGGTTTTTTTTTTTCAAAAATGATCATGTATAAAAAAACCTCACTAAATAAACTAATCTTAAAGGTTTTAGACAACTTCATCAACCTCTCCAATTTGGTATTCATCTATAAAATCTGAGCTTTCGTAGTTCCTAATTGAAGCTTCTTCTTTGGAATCCCCGTGCGACCTGGATTCGTTTTCATTTTCGTTTTGTGTTTTTCTTTCTAAAAACCCATTTCCAATGGAATTTTCATCATTCTCTTCATTATTTCTTATTTCTTCCTCATCTTTATTTTCATCTTCATCTTTTTCCTTTCTTATGACTCTAAATCTAATATACCATATAAAATGACTGACAAATATTCCAATTTCCATAGTAATACAAATACAGTACAAGACCATCCCAGTAATATCCATTCCTCCGGTCAACAAGCTAACCATTGAAAAAATGGCGCCACTACAATCGATGGCTAAGAATATGAAATTTATCCCAACAACTCTTCCCTTTCTTTTAGCAAGTTCGAAATAAGGAGGTACTAAACCTGCGGCTAACATCACTGATGCCATAATACCAAAAATTAAAGAAGGCCATGTAGTACCGTGTTGATAAACCGGTCTTAACCATAGTATGAAACCTAGTTCAGAACCAATTGCAATACTGTAAAAAACACACATTATCAGCAAGATCTTAAGTTTATTCATCTTGATCGGTGGATAATATATCGATTGACAAAAAGATATACTGCATAATACTGTAAAAATTTCCGGTTGTACTTGAACTGCTATCGATGGTTGAGTGATAAAGAAATATATCGAAAACGGTATTCCACAAGCTGCCCATAGAAACATCATTAAAGGTGGAAGACCAGTACAATCTTTTCTCAAGTAATTGTATATAATTTGGGCTACAAGATAATCAAACAAAATTAGTACTAATTCAATACCAATACCTTTCAAAAAAATCAGTATAACTTGAATATGGAAAAAAAGTTACTTACGAATTAACTGAATTGACCAGCAAACAGTACCCACGGTTCCCGTAACATTGGAAGCAACAGTTGAATCAGTCATACTTAAAAACTAACCTTCTTCTTCTTCTTCTTCTTCAAAGAACTAAAAAAAAAAAAAAAAAAAAATGGAAAAAATATCTTGCCCTTCCCTTATCTCTGCCGATAATAAATTATATTCTATAGAACTTCAAAAATTATTGGAACTATCATTTCAACTCTTTTCCTTTGATACCCTAACCTAGAAAGATCCATGAATTCCCAAATATAAAAGAAAGCAAGAACCAAAAAAAATAATTGAAATTTAGTATTATTGATTTTGGTTATCAATTTTTAGTGTTTGTAATCAAAGATTTCAATTCATGAAAATATATTGAAAAATGGTTTTTTTACCTTAATCAAGAAATTATTTCACTTTTAATCAAAAATTTAATTAAATAAAAAACATCAATCATCAAGAGAAAAGGAAAAAAAAGAGTAGAGAAATGGCTGAAGATCATCAACAAATCAAGCAAAGAAAGCAAGAAGAAGCTAGTGGAGCTGAGTTGGATGAAACTAGTGAAGAAAAAAAAATAGATGAAGAGGAAGAAAGTCCATATGTTTTACAGATAGATATAGTTAAAGTTTTATATTTTTTTTCTATATTGTTATTTATTGTTATTTGTTATTTTTCATATGAGGTTTATTTTTTACCTGAAGGTAGTTTTTAAAAATTATTCAAGTAATTTTGAAATATAATTAAGATATTTCTAATTAATTTAATATATATGTATATATATATATATATATATGTATTTAGTGATTACTTTTTGGTGAATTTGGTAATTGTGCCAAAGATTTCTTTATAGCTTCAACACCTTTTAATAAATCTTCTTCTGAAATGACCAATGGTGGAGCCAATCTTATGATATGATCATGTGTTGGTTTAGCCAAGACCCCATGATTTTTCATCAATAAACATAAATCCCAAGCAGTGCGTCCATTTGTCTTTTCATGATCAATTACAATAGCAGTTAATAAACCTTTACCTCTTACTTCAGAAATAATTCCTCCTGATTCTTTTTGTAAATTCAATAATTTTTCTGTGAAAAATAAACCTAATTTTGCAGCTCTTTCTGTTAATTTTTCATCTTCAATAACTTTTAATGCAGCAATTGCTACTCTACAAGCTAATGGGTTACCACCATAAGTTGAACCATGAGATCCTGGTTCTAAAATCGACATGATTTCTCTTGAAGATAGTACACAACTTATTGGTAATACACCTCCAGATAATGCTTTAGCCAATAAGACGATATCTGGTTTAACACCTTCAGAATGTTGATAACATAATAATTTTCCTGTTCTACCAATACCAGTTTGAATTTCATCACAAATAAATAATGAATTATATTTATGACATAATTTTTGAACTTTTAATAAATAATCTTTTGGTGGTACAACAATTCCAGCTTCACCTTGAATTGGTTCTAATAAGATTGCAGCAATTTTATCACCATTTTTTGCAAAAACTTCTTCCATATCTTCAATAACACCATACCTAATTGGTTTATTTGTATTTGGTAAATTAGAATGTAAACCTGGAATAAAAGGACCAAAATTTGTAGTTGCATCTGGATCAGTTGACATTGAAATAATACCTAAAGTTCTACCATGGAAATTATTTTCCAGTGCAATAATAATACTTTCATTTGGATTAATTCCCTTTTTAACATACCCCCATCTTCTTGCAATTTTTAATGCTGTTTCTACAGCTTCTGCACCTGTATTCATTGGTAAAACCATTTCATATCCAAAATATTCAGTAATAAATTTAGCAAAAACTCCAAAAACATTTGAATGAAATGCTCTAGAACAAAGTGTCATATTTTGTGCACCTTCAATTAATGCATCAACAATTTTTGGATGAAGATGACCTTGATTAACTGCAGAATATGCAGATAAAAAATCTAAATATTCTTTACCTTCACAATCCCAAACTTTTGCACCTTTAGCCTTTTTTAAGACAACTGGAAGTGGGTGATAATTATGAGCAGCATATTTCCTATAAAATTGAAAAAGCAAAAAAAAAAACACAATTTGTAATTAATACCAATGTTAGTATATACTATTACTATTACTATTACTTCATGTATGGTATTAAATTTAATTTTATTTTTCACCCAAATTTTAATCGTGCATATTATTTTTCAAATCATGATATAATAATAAATAAAACAAAATGAGATTTTGAAGTTGCAAAAAAGTATCTCCATATAATTTATGAGATGAGATAATATACTTACGATTCAAGTTCAATAGCTTCTTCAGAACTAATATTAAATGATGGTTCAGACATTTTTTAACCAATTTCAATATGAATTAATATATGAAAAATCTCTTTGTTTTTTTTTTTTTTCTTTTGAAGTTAAGAAATTAGAATAATGGGGGAATCATTATTATATAGCTTTAACAGATTGGAAGAGGACCTTCGCAAACAAGTGCACTTAGCGGCTTATTACTTAAAGAGGAAACTTTTGATTTTTCAAATAGAATATTAAAATTGGATATGGCGCACGACTGTCTTTTTTTCCGATAAGGCTAATGGAGTTATTGTTACCGAACGGGGAAGGAGTGAGCGAGCAAACAAAAAAAGATAAAAATCAAGCGAGGTAGTGTTAGAGGTGCGAATCTGTCTCTTTTTGGTAAAGTGACAATGACACACTAAATGTAAATGTGACACTAAATGGCAACAATGACAAGACGCGGTTATGAAAACCAGCCGGAGCCAAAAAAAAAAAAAAAAAAAAATAAGTTGAATTTCTTTCCATATATATATTATAATAATTAATTAATTGTATTTTTTGAAACTAGTGAGAATCATGTACAAGAGAACCAATTATAATTCAGTAGGAACAGAGTCAGCTCAGGGCCAGGTCCTGAGCCAGGTCCTGAGCCAGGCCCTGAACTATGATGATGAGACGAGGTTAAAGTTACAGGCAATTGGAATGAGGATTAGAAAATCAATAGCAGATGGTTACTGTGTTCCTGGGGGTGATTCAAATGGATACTTGACAGATTTACAATCGCAACACCTTAACCAGCAGCTGGAGCTGCTGCAGTTGCAGTTGCTGGGACAAGTACTGGCACTGGGACAATCTATGGTTGCGCCTTCTTTCAAACGTGTACCACTTGCAAGTCACGTGACGCGGCCTCCAAGTTTAAGTTTTAACAATTCAAGTACTTTAGAAGGTGAAAATTTTGAAAATGGGTTTAATATGAATCGTGAAAATTTAGGTAGGAAAAGATCTAGAGAATTTGATGAAGAGAATTATCATTACAAAGAGAAAAAAGAACTGGAAAATCAATTTGTAATTGCTAGTAAAGATGTTCCGCTTGAAGTTTTCCAAAATAGACATGGCGCTTTACAGTTTGATCAAGATTTTTAATTGATTTTTTTTTTTTTTTTTTTTGCTTTTTGACATTTTTACAAAATAGCAGATTGCACATGTGTTAGTACTTATAGCAGGATCTATTGATGACCGATTTATGTTGTATGTTTGTTCGAAATTTAGTTGGTTTAGGTGGTTTATCTTTTCATTTTTTTTTTTTATATATATATTTTAAGGCGCAATCTCATTATTTATAGGGTTTCTTTTTTTTATTCAAGGTTTCTAGTAATCCTTCTCTATGTCCATCTATACATATATCTATATATATTCTTATTGTTGTTGCTCAGTTTTAAACTTGTAAATTTTTTTGTATTTTTTCTTTTTCTTTTTTTTTTTTTTGAACTTTTTTTTTTTTTTTTGTCCTTTTTTCCACAAAATGGTGCAACAAATTTATCACTTATTTTATACATTATAAATTGATATTTTAAATTTAAACGGCGGTTGATTTTATTTATGAGAATATCAAAAGTTTTATCAAGTGGATAGTGGTAATTTTTCATTCGTTGTTGATATTGGGTTTAAATAATTAAATATCCTTCTTCTTTAATAATAATTTTAAGCAAAACCCCAAATCTGGAAATTCAAGTCCCCCTATTAATATTAAACAAAAAAAAATAGGAAAAACAATATTATAATTTTTTTATATAAATATAGATCTATATATTTATGAACAAGAATAGATTATCCTTTGTTCAGAGAGAATGAATTCAGCAGAGGCAAAGGCAAAGTTTAAAAATCATTTTTATAAATTAGGTGAAAAAAGAGATATTCCTGTTAGAGAGAATAAATATTGGGAAATTTTTTGGGAAAAGCCTAGATCAGTTGATGATATTTTTGAATTAATAACTGTAAATGATATTAGATCCGTTAGTAATTCTAAAAACTTTATTAGACTATTAAGAATAGTTTCTTTAAAGTTTATTAGTTTGGCTTCAGAGAAAAGAGATTTGGATACTTTACAAGTTTTAAATTGTTGTCGTATACTTACAAGGTTATTCCCATTTTTATATGAAAACTTGGAATTATCTAAAATTGAAAAAGATATTTTTTGGTCAGTTAATGGGAGTACAGATTCAAATATAAATACAGAAGTTCTTGATGAAACTAATAATAGAGTAGGATCAAGTAATTCAGCCACTATTGGATCAGCCACTTCTGCTAGTTCATTTTCTAATGAAGATTATGATAGAGCAAGTGTTGATGCAAATACAAATTTTGATAATATTCATAATGCATTGGAAACACAATCAACAAAAGCTCAAGTGCATGTATCAGATAATAATTTACCATTAGGAGCTCAATTAGTTACAACTTGTGTTAATTTATTATTTACAAAAAATTTTACAATTTCAAGTACAACAAATAAGACAACTAATGGAATTGATTTTACAATTTGGGAACCTGGTATTGGATTAAATGAAAAATATTCAACCCCTAAATTAGAAATCGATTGTAATAGATTAGAAATTTTAAAATTATTAATAACTTTATGTTCTCAATGTCTTTATTTTACTCCAAATAACGTCATTGAAAAAGGTTCAAGATATTTAACAGTATTAGTTACATCTACTCCAAAACTTCATATATTAACCTTGTTATCATCTTTAATCAATTTGACATGTCGAATTGGCCGTCCAGCTAATGAAAATGGTTTGGAATTCAATAATAATTCTTTGAATCAATTAAGAGAATTAATGATAACTAATGCAATTGATTTATTAACTTTAATGATTGTCTATCCAATACCGAAACATGATATTGATTTTTTAAATAAAACAGGAATATTAAATGGTAGACCATATAATTTAGTAAGGTTTTATTTTGGTAAATTACACAAAGAAAATGAATTAAATTTTTTGTTAACAAACCTCATTGCAATTTTGAAAAAACCTTTAATTGAAATTTCTACAAATGAAACTTCTTCATCGTTATCATCGTTAATAAAATCTAAAACATCTACTGCAGAACCTTCTGTATGGGGTACAGAAATAGTTATGTTATTATGGGAATTATACCAATGCAATAAAAGATTTAAAATATATTTAATAGACAATTCTGGACCAGAATTAATGATAATATTATTGTACTACATAGCATTAAACAGAAACAGTGCAATGCATAAAAATTTCGTTAGAGTCTGTCTTTATTTTTCACTCTATCTTTCAAGTGATCCGCTAATATTAGCAAAACTATTATGTCCGTTTTCAAATCAATTATATTTACAATTACCTCAATCATTTAAGATTAGCCCAAATCCAGTTACATTCAGAGATTTTATTGTTGTGAAGATATGTCAATTGTTGATCGTTGATAAGATCAATATTTTAACACCTACATTAACTGAATTACTATATAACTTAATTCCGATTGCGGGTTTATTGGAACCTACTAATGGTAGTGGTAATATCAATGGTAATAGTAACGTATCCTCACCAAATGATACAAATCAAATGCAAAATAGAAGACTGTCGAAAGTTGATGAAACTTCAGATATCAACAAATCTTACAAGACACCGGGTTCTGGACTATCTTATTCTGCATGTACCTCTATAACACAATTGGTTGTTAAATACAGTACTCACTCATTTTTATCCGAAAATTCATCAAATCCAGATTTTCTAGCATTAATAATAAGAGCAATCTGTCAAGCCATTTGCAGACACCCAAAGCAATCAAGAACCTTAATTTATATTATCACCAAGAATGCAAGACACTATCAAAATATTAAAACTACCATCGATAATTTAGATAACTTACAGGCCAATACTACTAGTGATTATACTACCACAAGTGAAAGCAGTTCATTTAAAAGTATTGCAGGAGGACCTAGTACTAATGAAACGCAAGAAGTAGAAAATGGTGGGGTTCAAAATGATGATGGATCGAATGATCCAATGACAAACTCAAATACTGAAAAACATGAAACGAATAATGATGGCGGGTTAAATACGTTAGATGAGGATGAAGAGGATTGTTCTGAGATTGATGACTCTTTATTGAGACCGAAACTTCCGATTGGAATGTCAACAAAGTTTAAAGGAAAATTACCGGTTAATGCTCCTTTGGAAAGAACTTGGACTGGATCTTCTGCATTAAGAATTGTATTGAAGTCTATTGAATCTGTTAAAAAGTTGATACCCGAATTTTCAAACACTTCTATTTCCGTAGATACAATAGAGTTATTAAATAAGATTGAAAATTTGGAAGGATTGACTGAAGTCATTAGAACTGTTCCAAAAAATGAGTTTTATTTAAAACCTTTAGAGCAATTAAAATTCACATGGTCAAATATTTCATTAGGGTGGTACGAGAGTGTACTTTGGGGGTGCATTTATAACAGTAATGAAAATGTTAATAACAATCATAGAAAATTGATAAATATAAACACATCTTTCCAAAGTTTTTCTTCTAAGGTGTCATCTGATTGGGGGTTTGGTTCTTGGTCAAATTCTGAACAAGAGCTATTGGACATTGTTAGTAAATCGTCAGCGCATGTAAATATCTGGGCAGGAACAAATATAAAATTGTTTAGAATATTGGTCAACTTAAACAGAGCGAACAATCTAATGCAGCCAATAACAGATTCCCTTATCAGAAGATTCAGCGATTTCAGAATTAATAACCGTTCAAATGGCCAGCAGTACCCACAACAAGTTGACAGAGATAGCAAGGGCCTCAACTCAAGACAAAACAGTACGACAAGTGTATCTTCTTTACCGTCTACACCGATTTTACAACAACAGCCACAGCATCAGGATGCTGTTTTTGGTAATGGATTTAACGAGCAAATGCCGTTAAAAGTAACGCCAAGAAATTCGTATCACAGAGTATCAGTCAGCAGTGTTAATTCTCCAAAAAATACAACGAGAAATCCAAGTGTTGTATCGACACCGCAGAGTATTTCTCCAAGAAATTCAATATCTACTTGAAGGGCACATATGAAGTATAATAAGTGATAAAAGAGGTTTGAAAGATATTATAGCTTCAGATTTGTGAAAATATTTGCAGATTAAAGAATAACATCTACTACAGAACAAAATTCAAATTTGATCTGCAAACCTTTCTTTTTTTTTTTTTTTTTTATTTTGGTTTACTTTTTATTACAAGAGTTTCATTAGTAAAGTTAAAAAGCTTAAAGCAAAAAAGAGACTCAGCTTTAGTGACTACAATTAATCTTGGCCATTAATTTAGATTTCACTTGCTCTGTTTTGAGCATATAAATGATATGGAATATATTATTTAATATGGTTTACAAACCAATATCGTTTCAGCCGCATGCACGATTATGCATGCAAGAAAGACAAAAAATTCAAAAAATTCAAATCTTTCAATTCGAATACTTTGAAATCTTTAATACAAAAGATAGTTCGAATTCAATATTAAAACCATTAAAATCAATGAAATGATTATATATATATATATATGTATAAAGATATGTAAGTTTCGAAATGGAAAAAATTAAGAAGAAGAAGAAGAAAAAAAAAATACTTGAAAACAGTAAAACTTTTTCTTTTTATAAACAAGAAGCAACAAGGAAAATTAAAATGAACTCAACTCGCCGAATAGATTATGACGCTCTTCTATAATCTTTTTTAACTTTTAATTTTGTTGAACCAATTTGTGAATCGACATTTATATTTATTGAAATAAAACTTATTATCTTATTTATTGTCATTATTACAGTTATCTTGAATTTATCTTGAATAGTTCTAAACGAACTAAAAAACATTTTCAGGGAAAATGTTTTTATTTGCTTTTGGTGTAGCAGTTCTAATAGTGAGTGAAGTATGGGCTTATCCAATTAACAACAATATCACTTCTGATGTTATTACAATTAGTAAAAATGACAATATTTTCAATTATAATGGTTTTACGTATATTCAAGAAACAAATGAGGTTTGCGGCAAAGAGACATTTCTGTTTAATATTTCCGAACTAATTGATAAAGAGTCATTGCTATCTGCTTTAGGTAATGAAACATTTATGGAAGCAGACGCAGATTTTTTATCGAGCATAGATACCAAGTATTGTGTAAGGCTTTTGAATAAACCTCAAAAAATTGTGAAAACAGACTTGAGTGCACCAATTAGTTTATGTTTAAATTCAGAATTTGGCGATGGTGGTTCTATTGGTAAGTCAGTTAGTGTTTCCGTTTCTGTGGGAGGAGATTTGAGTTTTTCTATGCATGAGTCCGCAATGCAAGCAATCACAATGACCTGGTCGATTTCTGCTAGTATTTCAAAAGCTTTCAAACTAGTTTATTCTTGTACTGCACCTGCTGGTGAAGTGGCACAATTGTGGGCTACACCTGTTGGTGGTGAGGTTGATTTTGAAACAAGGAAATATTATCAACTAAGACATGGTGGGAAAAGGCATTTCGTTAGTGATTGGACCAAGGTGAAGAATTATCATTTCCCAGTAAACGAATTTTCTCCAAGACTTGCTTGTAAGAGTGGACCAGCCACAAATTGTGAGCTTCCTCAAACAACAAACTTTGTATTTAAAAATAGCATTGAGAATTAAACAAAAATTTCGTTAAATTAATATTATTTTATCACTTTCTTTCTATTACATTTTTACAATTTTCAATTTTCAATTTTTAATATTTTTTATTCTTGAGCTGATAACAATACTTATATAATATAATACATATATGAAACCTATGGAAAAATCACTTTTTCACCAAAAAAAAAAAAAAAAGCAAAAAAAAAAGAAGCAAAAAAAGAAAAGAAAAGAAACCGAAGTTTATAATAGTAAGCAATATGTCCTTAGAGCTTCAAAAGAGAGTTTCTAGAGAGTTTCAAGGGCAACTATTAATTTATTTATATTTTTTTTATCATTAATTATACATGTTCTATGTCCTCTTATCCCTTCTTCCTTTCTTCTGTACTAGTTGGAACCCATCGTCATCAATTATTGGAGCATTTCTTGCCTGGTGATCATGATCATCATCAAGATCCATTTCAACATCATCATGGAGTGTTTGCTCTTCTTCATCTTCGGCACTCTCATCACTATCATCGGGATTTTCAGGATCCTCTTGTATCTGAACCTGATAATGTGAACTTTCTTTTTTCTTCTGTCTTTCAAGCCATTTAGCGTACATACCATCTACTGTTTCAAATTGGCCCTGTGAAATTTCTTTATAAATTTTTAAAATTAAAACTGCCAATGGTAACGCACTATCATCTTCAACTTGAACGTCAAACTCATCTTGCATAGCATATAACATCGTCTCTTCTATCAACTGGACATCAACAATTTTTTGCTCAAACAACTCAACCACTATGGCAGTGATCCAATCTCTCTTATCTGCAGATTGAGGTCCTCCCCATTGGTTATCTGTTCTGAATTCTGAGTGGCTCTATCTTTTGAACCAGACATCCTTCACTAAATATCACACACTAGACGTTATGTTCGTTCTCTCTACTGAACATCAAAAAAAAAAAAAAAAAAAATAACACCAATAGCAACACTAACACCAAGCAGATCAAGATAGAAGATATATACTTATCTATATCTATCTATATCTATCAATATACAGATTTATAATACCCAGATAAAAATAATTAATACCTGTTTTCTCGTTATCTTCACCTTCTCCTTCCTGTTATTGCTCCAGGGCTTATAAAATAGAGAAAGTCTGTTGAGTTTTCCACGCACGACAAATGTTTTTGTCCCATTTTTCAGAAAATTTTTCACTTTTTATAATTCATGAGGTTGAAGATTAGTTGGATTATAAGTTGTTTGTTGTTGGTTCGTGATGAGTTCTATTGATGTGACTGAGTTTGTGGAAGCAGGTAAGGATCAGGTTTCGCTTTTTTTCTCTGATTTGAAGCAACAGTCCAAGTTTGAGCTTGGGGTTTCGATGTGCATTTACCAATGGGATGCTTTAGAAATTGCAGTTCAATGATAATGCTTTAAAAAAAATAAAAAATAAGCAAGCATTTGCATCAACTAGGGATTATTCGATTTTTGTTACCGAAGATGGGGAAGAAGTGTCTACTAAAGAGCGAATTGTAAAGACTGTTCCACCTGTGGCATCTAAGAAACCTAGTGAAGAAGAAGTTTTTGATTCAAAAACAGGTTTACCTAGACATGAATTTTTAAAAGAGCATTTTATTCTTGAAGGAAGATTACAGGAAGATCATGTTGTTAGGATCTTAGATATGGCAAGAGATGTTTTAGCTAAGGAACCGAATTTATTAGATGTTCCTTCACCTGTAACTATATGTGGTGATATTCATGGACAATATTATGATTTGATGAAATTATTTGAAGTTGGTGGACACCCAACTAATACTTCATATTTGTTCTTGGGAGATTATGTGGATAGGGGTTCATTTTCAATTGAATGTTTACTTTATCTTTATTCGTTGAAGTTAAATTATCCAAATACTTTTTGGATGTTAAGAGGAAATCATGAATGTAAACATCTTACTGATTATTTTACTTTCAAGATGGAATGTCTTCATAAGTATTCGATGAAAACATATAAAGCTGCTTTAGGAAGTTTTAATGCATTGCCGTTGGCTGCGATAATGAATAATCAATTTTTCTGTGTTCATGGTGGAATATCACCAGAATTGAAAAGTTTGGATGATGTTAGAAATTTGAATAGATTTAAAGAACCTCCAACAAGAGGTTTAATGTGTGATTTATTATGGGCAGATCCAATTGAATCTTATGATGAAGATGACGTTGATTCATTATTTTTACCAAACTCCGTTAGAGGATGTTCTTATGCTTTTACATATAAGGCCTCTTGTTCTTTCTTACAAAGAACTGGATTGCTTTCGATAATAAGAGCCCACGAAGCTCAGGATGCTGGATATAGAATGTATAAAAGAACCAAGACAATGGGGTTCCCTTCGTTATTAACAATGTTCTCTGCTCCAAATTATCTTGATAGTTATAACAACAAAGCAGCAGTGTTAATATACGAAAATAACGTTATGAATATAAGGCAATTTAACGCTTCCCCACATCCATATTGGCTTCCAAATTTTATGGATGTGTTTACTTGGTCTTTACCTTTTGTTGGTGAAAAAGTTGTGGATATGTTGGTATCTATATTGAATATCTGTACACAAAAAGAACTTGATGAAGAAACTCCTTTAGCAAAAGAACCAGCAAACTCATTTGATGAAATATCTGTTGAATCGAATATAAATTCCAATAATAATGGAACTGCAACTACAACAACAGCTGGCACGGAAACTACAGGATCTGCAACAGGTAGTTTTGATTTGAGCAAATTTATACTGTCTACAGGTAATTCTTCAGCAACTTCATCACTGGGATCCCAAATTAAAGATTCTGATTCTCTTGAACTGAAAAGAAATGTATTACGTAATAAGATCATGGCTATTGGAAGAGTTAGTAGAATGTATCAATTATTAAGAGAAGAAAGTGAAAAAGTTGAAAAATTAAGATCTTTAAGTGGTGGAAGAGTTTTACCAAAGGGAGTATTATTAAGTGGCTCTGACGGATTATCAAAGAAAATATCATCGTTTGATGAAGCTAGAAAACAAGATTTGAAAAATGAAGCATTACCACCAACTAGGGAAACTATAGAAAGAGAAAAGCAAGAAATGGAAGATGAAATTAAAAGAAGAGTTGCTGAACGGGTTAAAAGGGATGAAGGTCTTCAAAAATTGGCAAGAAGATTGTCTGATCGTTGATACCAACTTGTTTCTTTCAGTTTAACAAACAGATACTCTCGATATATATAGTATATTTATATAAATTATTATTCTACCAATTATCAATTTTACTTTACATTTAATTTATTCACTGATAATAACAGTTCAAAACTTTAACGATATAACATCGTCTTTTTATTTTTGTAATATTATCATCATCATCATCATCATCATCTTCGTAATTCGTCAAGTGTACTAATATCAGAGGTTGAAAAATTTCTCAGCACGACTTTACATTTTTGTAATATCAAGACTTTACCATCTAATTTGAAACTAATTTGTGGACTGAGCAAGAAGGTTATCAATGTCGAGGAGTTCTTCTAGACTTGTGCTTTCTAGGCCTTCAATTTCTAATACTGAAGTAATCTCTGGGAATGAGAATTTGAGTTCAGTAGAGTTTTCTGTTGGGGAACATTCAATATTGTACGCTGGTCATGACGGTATAATGATAAAAGATGATCACCAAAGGAATTTCAGGAAATTAATTTCTACTTTCATATCAGAATCTAAGGAAGAAGATTTTAGTGATGCTGAATTATATGTGTTGAACACAAGTTTTATAATTTGGTTAAATGAACTTGCGAAAGGAATAGAATTTCCGTATCAAAATTTGATATTACATGCTTTACAAAAGGACGACGTTGGCAAGACATGGTTATATTTACAAATATCTTCTGATACTAACCTTGATGATAATGAGGAGGGGGATCTAGGAAATACAATTGAGCTTTCATTAGCTATTTGTGGAGAGGAAAAAACTAGAGAAAGAACTAGCAATCCATTGTTAGAACAGGTAAATTCCAATTATAGAGATAATAATAAAGTGCTTGAGAACATTTACGAATCATTGACTACTTGCACATCATTTCATCTTGATCCTGATTCTGAAGATGAAGAACAACAACAAGCAGTTGGAGGGCCAATTTTCATACTGCCAGATCAAAATTCTCCTACAAATGACGATGACGATGGAGATGAGGATAACGATAACGATGAAGTTGTGCTGACAACTAATGAGAATAAAAGTGAGGATGATTTGACTGATGCCAGAGTTAATCATACATATCAAGAAACGAATGAACATGAAAGTGCTACACTGACAGTAGATGTTGATTTGGTTTCCAGTAGTGGTGCAAGAACAAGAAAGGAAACAGAAAAGAAAAGAGAAAGCGTAACGAATGGAAACGGTAAAGCAACGAGAAAGATTAGAAAATTGGAGTGATCTCAGTAGAGATCTCAGCAGACAAACACTTTGAAACCGTTAAAAAACCTTTATTTTTTATTTCTTTTCTCTTTTTTCTTTTTAATATATATTAATGTACTATTTTTATTATAAATCTAAAGAAACAAACAAACCATGAAAAGCAAAAAGCAAAAAGAATATCAAATAACACATCAGAAACATTTAGCAAAGCAAAAAATACTAAAACTTTTCCTCTCTAAACGTTGGCATAGATTAATCGCAAAGCAATAGTGAAATAAATCTAACCAAGAAAAGCAAAAACAAAAAAAAAAAAAGAAAAAGCAAACAGAATAAATCTATATAATTTTTAAAAAATTTTTTAAAACGGATGGGAAATACTATTCGCTGCAAACATACTTGACACTAGCGGTCTGTGTAAAACCGTTAAATGAAGTAGAAGCCACTGAAGTATAGGCACCTATATTATCGAAAAACATCCAATCACCGACATTGAGGAGATGTGATAAATAAGTTTTTTCACTGATACAATCCAAACCATCACAGGTTGGACCCCATATAGAAGCTGGATATCTTTTTGTAAGTGAATTTTCATATTCCTTGTAGTACAAAAATTCTCCATCTCTAGTTAAGATTCTTGCAACTGGTTTTTGATGATCATATAATATACAATTCAAGTTACCATATAAACCGTCATTAAGGTACAACATAACAGCTTTCTCGGTATTTTCCTTTTCATTTGTAATTCCTTGAAACTCTTCTTTAGGTTTTCCTGAAGCATCAGTACCTCTTCTAGCAATGATGTGACATGCTAGGGTAAAAGCTGATGAGACCATATACCTTCCAGGTTCTGCAATGATTTTCAAATTTGGATATAAATTTTCTGGGAAATTTTCATCCAATGATTCATTTGCAACTGATGAAGATTCTTCAAAAGTTTCCAAAGTAAAACCTCCTCCAATATCCAAGATATTCATATCAATACCCAAGTGCGATTTGGCATATACAAATAACTCTTTTGAGTCCTTGATTGCCTGACGAAGAGAGTCCAAGTCACTAAAACCAGATCCCACATGGAAAGCTACACCAACTAAATTCAAATCCAAACTCTTGCATAATTTCATTAACTCGACTGAAGTTTCAAAATTTCTTGATCCAAACTTTATTGATAACGGACATTGAGCCATTTGATCATTTGTAGCAATTCTTAATAATAATTTGCAATTAGGATGTAATTTTTTAATTTTATATAATTCGTCAAAATTATCAAAAGTGGTTAAATTGACATCAACTTGTTTACTATATCTAATAAAAGAATTTGATTTGCAAGGGTTTGCATAAACAATTTTTTCTGGAGATATACCCATTTTCAAAATTTTATCAATTTCACCTTTTGAAGCACAATCAAAATTACATCCTAATTTATCCAATAAAGTTAAAACTTTTGAATCATTATTGCATTTAATTGCGTAAAAAGGTTGGACTCTTGGTAATTTTAATTTCCAATTTCTATAAAGTCTGACAACTTCACCTAAATCACAAACAAAAAATGAATCTTCTTCACCAGCCAAACACTCATTAGGGTCAATTTCCATAATGTGATTCTTCAATTCTTCACCAACAGCTAATCTCGAACGTCTTTTTGAATTCTGATCAAATATTTCACCTGAACTAAAGTTAGCAAAAGCAGATGAGAAAGAAGTCTCATTATTGGCAATTCCAGAAGTAGAAGAAGCAGATGAATCTGACAACATCATTGTTCTAGCGATCAAGGAGTCCAGAGAAAAAGTGCTCAAATTGGAAGAGACTGGAGTTAATGGTTGTTGTTGCTGTGGTTGCTGTGGTTGCTGTGGCAGTTGCTGACTTTGATCCAGACCCAATTCAAGCTCACAAGACTCAAACTTGTCTTCAGTTGTGTTATTAGCAGCACGCAAAACATTAAACGGAGCTTTTGAGGAACTAGAAGTTCCAATAAATCTTGAAGAATGCATATTAGAAACAATTGATCTGTATTGACTTAAAATTGAACGATTAGTAAACATTTATACCTTCTATCTTCAATTGTTGAAAAAGATAAAAAGCAAAAATAAGAAGAAGAAAAAAAAAAACTAAACTATGATGTTCCGTTTTTCTTTCAAACTAATTAGTTGACAATAACTCCAACTTTTTAAGTCTCAATTCTTAAAATTCAAATGAAAAATAGAAAAAAGTTAACAAAACTTTCCCCGTTAAAATAAAAACACACACACTGTTTGGTATCAATTAAAATTCTCCAACAAATCTCAGAAAATAGCTAGAATGTTGATGTCGATGATGGTGGCAATTGATCAATATCTTTAATCGAAATACAACTTCATGCGGCAGCTCTCGTCTTATAATTCCTTTCTTTACAATCAACTAAAAAAAATTTTTTTTTCTTTTTTTAATTCCTTCAATTCCAAAAGTATTTTGGATTCTTACTTTACTAAAGTCAAATCTACTAATACTATCAGTTTCGAAACCTCAAAGATTATTTTAAAATCTGAATCAAGTATTTATAAAAGTATTTAAAGTAATACAAAATGTTAAAGTTTCAAATATATTTTTAGGAACTCATCTGAATTTTTCACCCGGCAAGAAAAAAAAAATTTTTCATGAAAAATTTTTTAGTGCAAAAATTTGTAGCAAACAAAATGTGAGCAATTGGATGGATATTTTACAAAGTAATGAGTAAAGAAAGAGTAAATGAGGTTGATTAGAAGTATATAATTTATGTTTTTCAAATCTATAGCAATTTTTTCAAACTGGTGTAGTTGACAGTTTTTTTCTTTTTGCTTTCTTTTAGTTGTCTTTTAAGTTGATGGACTAATAGATGAAAAAGTAATTTACTTTGTAGTATCTCTATTTTAAATGCGCAATAGCAAAACTTTATCTTTTGAGATGGTCAAAGTTGGTTTCCATTTCAAGTTATATGATTGTCTTTGCGTATTAATGTGATTAACGCGAGTTAGCAATTGTAATATACCTTGAAAAAAAAAAGAAAGATTTCTCAAAAAACTCAAAAAAGAAAAATGCTTGCACCAAACTTGTTAATGTCAATGATGTGCTGAAAGTGGATATGCATGAGCTAATGAGGAACTTATCATACCGTACGATTTCATTCAAATCCAAATTACAAAGTGGGAAATCTTCAAAATGTGTTACAAATGTTTGCATTGTAATGGAGAAGTCGAATTAAGTGAGGATTTCAAATGATTCTCCAAAAGATTACATTTTGCCATTTCGTTTTTTTTTTCTATTTTTTCTTTATCCTTTTTATTATTTTTATTTCTATTATGAATAATGATGATGGGACTGTATTTAATTTAATTTTTGGATGGATTTTTTATTACAATATTTTTTTTTTTAACTTTTTATTTTCATTTCATTTTAGTCCTTTTCTTTTTCCTTTTTTTTACTATTTATTTGTTTTAATCTTCATTTATTGATTTTTTTGTATTCTATATAATCAACTACACTAATAATTACCATAATATATAAATTACCATTTTAAAAACCCCATTCATTAAACAAGTTGAACAAGTTGAATAAGTTATTTATCTAAGTTATCAAAAAATGCTTTACTATGCATTATCATGCATGCGGCTCCAAATATTCATTTAGATGGGCAAAATTTTACAAACATTTTAATAAGATTAACGAAACATCATAGCCCCACCTTGGTCTTAAATATTGAGTTATTTAAAGGGTTCAGCTTTAGAGAAACTAGCCGAACAAACTTGGTAATAGTCATGGTCTCATGCAGAGAGATTGTAGGAGAGTGATTTGTAAGAGGAGGCCGTGATAAAGGTAGTAAAAGTGGTAAAAGTGGTAGAGGTGAGGGTGGGGGTCATAATAATTACAAAGATGATGGTTTCACAGAAAATTTGATCCATCTTTATCCCATACTTTCACAGTGCCTCTACTTTTCATCAATGTCCATTCACCTTTCAGTGGAATTCTTAAACAATTTTCATTAAGACAATGGGCACCTGTTTTCTTATAACGTAAACCACAAGAGTTACACAATTGTCCAGCAGTTACTAACCATGAAGGTCTCCAACATGGAGAATGAATCGATTTACATGAGATACAAGATCTAATGTTTTGATGACGTGGTGATCTTGGGGATTTCTTTGGTCCTGAAATTGCTGATGTTGGCGAGGTAATTGTTGTTGTTGATCCATTTACCGCTCCTGTTGGCGAAGAGACAACAGAAGATGATACATTTATATTTAATGAAGGAGGTGAAAGTATCTTTGTAGTTGGAGTTGCTAATGAAGTAGTGGAAGTTGTGGTCGTATGAACAAAGGTGCGTAATTGTGGTGGTTTTGGTTTAGTAGATGTACTATTTGTCTTTATTTTATCGTTATTCATATTTGAAATTACTTGCAAAGGCAAATCTGTAGTAGTTGATGATGACGATAAAATTGATGATAAATGGAGTAATTGACGTTTCTTATTTGCATCCAGTGTAATATTTTTACCTCCTTTAGTAACTTTATTTATATTATAAGATGGTATAATAACATTAGTACTTTCATCACCAGAATCATTATTATTCACATAACTTGTAAATCCTTTTGCAAAAACATGATCGTATTGTTTTAAATTCAATTCCTTATTGTATAAATGTGTATTGTTATTCAACAATGTAATATCTTTTAAATATCCCGATGATTGATAAGTATAATTATTTTCAAATGGAAAATTAATTAATGATGAAATTTTCATTTTATCTTTATTTCTTAATTTATTATCAACATATTCTGTAAGTTTTGCCAGTCTTGTAGAATTTTTCAATTTATTTGAAATCGAATCTGTAAATTTTACTGAATTAATATTTTTAATTTCATTATTCTTCAAATGTTTACAATATTCTTTAAAACTTGAATATGCTTGTGGATCTTCAGCTTTAATTAAAATTTCAATCCTTTGTTTCCATTCATCATGATAACTTGTTTCACAATCACTATCACGGCGATTCAAATGACCTAACTCATTATGGTCAATAAAAGAATTAGAGAAAGAAGTATCCGGGTATAATTTAGACGAATCTTTCAAAGGTATGCTTATTTCATTTTCAGTAAAAATTTGAGCAATTGGTGAACTCAAGACATTTTTTTCATTTGTAGCAGCATTAGTTGATTGAGGTACAAATGATGAAGACAATGATGGTGCAACATAATTAGAATCTGATGGAACTGGTGTTATCAGTTTATTACTCTTCAAGGCCACAGGCGATGGAGAAAATGATTTGGATCTATCTTCTATTAATATTGCAGATGATCTTAATGGCGATAACAATTTAAAATCAGAACCAATTATAAAGCTGGTATTATTTGAATTTGTTGGTAATTCATAAGGTGGGGATGGTGGTGCTGTCCTTGCTCTTTTAAAGCTGCCAGTGGTATATGATACATTTCCATCTGCGTCCGAATCATCATCAACATCTAAATCCAATCTTCTTTTTTTAGCAGTTAAAAAATCTTTAGCACTAAACATTATCTCTGAAGATGATTGATCTGGTGTATTCAATGCATTAGTAGAATCTACTGTCAAATTCATCCCTGGTCTTGGACAATATTTAGAAGTTTGTCTTGCTAAACGATCAGCAGGATCACTATGAGACCTAGCATGGTTATTATTACCGTTACTGTTATCCAAATGGTTAATCGCAACAATATTCATTATCTTTTCAAAATCTTTAATACCTCTCTCACAAATAACCTTTAAACTAATTTGGTCCTTATTTGCGTAGTAACTTGGGTAATCAATATGTCCCCAAAATAAACAAAGAAATTTAATAACGTTAAATTAAAACTTAAAAAAAAAAATAAAAAAAAAAGTTAAAACACACACGCACAAAATTATTGTTATTGTTGTATGTAAGTATTAATTTTGTTCTTTGAAACCAGTAAATACCTTTTGCTTTTTTTGGTAACGAATGGAATAAACAATTAATTGCAAATATTTGTATATAAATATATCAATATATATATGTATAAATATATATATATATATTTATATGTATATTTATATTTTCTTTTTTTCCTGTATACAAGGTATGTATGTATATATTAAAAATGATTTGATAATTTGATCTTATTGTTTAGGGAAAAGCAAATAAAAAGAAATTAATTTTAAAAGTATAGTTTCAAACTTTAAACAACCCTAATCTGGAAAAAAACAAAAAAAACAAAAAAAATAAAAAATGTTAAGTAGTACTAAACGAATGAATGACAATCAGAGTTGAGCAACAAAGAGATACGAAAAAAAAAGAGAGAGAATAGATAGATCAATAAATGAGGTTTTATCTTTTACTTATATAGGATATGTCAACACAAAGTTAGATCAGGAGGCAAGTCAATACAATAAACCATCCTTCTCCATCTTTCACTTTTCTTAATTCATGGCAGAACTTTACCTGCTAGATGAAATGCATAGATTCAGTCGAATCAAGGGCTGGACGCTGTACATTTACGGAAAAAGTTGAATAAACTATTATAAAAATTATACATCTTACCAATAAATAAGCAAGGTTACCCGTCTTTGGTTTCCCAAAACGGCACTGACCCAAAAGCAGGGCAGATCTAAAGTTTAAACTTAGTCCCCAAATCCAAATTAGGACGCATTGTTTTGCGCGCAATTTTTTTTTCTTTGTCAATAAAATTTGACCCAAAATGTGCGCATGTGTCCTGCTAATTGTGTGCTCTTGCAGCAACAGGCGTGTTTGTTTCCTTTGTTTGTGTTTTCTTAATTTTTTTCTTTTTTAATACTGTTGAAAAGATGCCCTGTCAAATAAAATTTCCAGTTAAAGAATAACAAGTGTAAATTTGATTCAATATACAAGAAAAAGACTATAATTAAAAAAAAAGATGATAATGATGATCATACTCTAGAGTACGTACCATATCATAAAACTAACAGATAACAAATTGCTATTTATCTTTCACACACACACACACACACACACACTCTCTCTCTCTCTCTCTCTATTTTTGGCTTTGACTTTGGCTTTTTTTTAATATTTAAAGTTTGAACAGCCAAAGCCAAACTTCCTAATTCGGAAACTATCTGTTTTTGTCAATTTTTGTCAATTTTTCCCACCTCTTCCTTACCGAATTAGGAAGGAGGCAAGAGAAGTCTTTCTTTGCAGACAATAATTCTTATGGAAAGGCTGGTACAAAATATTTAACAAATACTATTATTTTAATTTTGATTCAGATCAAGAGATCAAAACTGGAAAACCGTTAACCCTGAAGAAGCGAGAGAAAAAAAAAGAAAGAAGAAGAACAATAGTAATTAATAATAATGTCTGCAGCAAGTGATCCGAGTAAGTTTGAATCAAGTTTGAAAAGAAAAAAAAATTTTTCTTTTTTTTGTATAGTATAGTATAGTATAGTATACTAACATCACAATATAGCGAGTAACGTTGAACCATTTTTGAAAAAAATTATATCGACTTTGGATAATCAATTCATAACGTCTCCGAGTCAGTACCAAAATAATGTGCAATTGTTTAAGGCATCGATCTTGCCTCAGTTGAAACAGCAGTCTGCTGTGATTATCAATGGGTCCCCATATGCTTCCAAGACGCAATTGCAAGAGATCTGGTCAAATTTACCAATATCACAACATCAACTAACATCTTATGATACTCATCTTATACCTGGATCCGGTACATTTATCATTAGTTGTAGTTTAAAAGTGAGGTTTGATGAAAGTGGGAAGACAAGATTAGGTGAAAGTGCAGAATTAGTACAGAATAATAGTCATACAGGTAATACAAATGTTCTGGTAGTAAAATTATGGAGTAGTTGGTACGGGGTGAATTTGAATTTAGTCGTTGATGAGATAATAAGTAGTAACACAGATGTTGAATCGATTAATTCTTTTAATTATAGATTTACTTATAAGCCAGAAAATTCAATTATCAGTTTATAGGTATGATACAAAACTGAAACTAAAATAAAAATTTTTTTCTTTTTTTACTTTCTTTAAATCATTCAATTCGGATATTTCTATAACGAAAGATCAAGAGATATAGCTAAAATATGAAACACACGTATATGTATAATAATAATAGTAATAATAATAATAATAAAAAGAAGAGAACAAAACTCCAAATAAAACTCAACAATAAAAAAAAAAATATATATATCTAAAAAAAAGGAAATCCATTCAAATGCTAAGGAACAAGTATGACAAGATCAACAATTCACAATTTGTATTGACTTGTCTTTTTCTTTTCCATTCTATTCAGTAAAAAAAAAAAATATAAAAAATCCACAACTATTCATTCAAAATAATAAAAACATGCTTTTCTAAAAATCCATTCATCTATCCATCAATCTATTCATTCTTTTTTCCCCTTTTTTTAATATCTTTTAATCATTGGGACTTCTTCATCTTCATATCTCCTCATTGGCCTTGAACAGCATGAGAAACGTGTAGGTTCTGTTGAGAAGCAACATGAACTGAACAGCCATAATACTGATGCTATTAAACTTGATGCACATGCAGCCCAATAAAAACCTAGATATTCTGGTGAAAGGTGAGCTTCAATACCATAAGTTGAAACGTATTTATCCAATTCTTTCTTAATATAGAGATACATTCCTGTTGATGCACCACAAGCCAAGATAAATGATATAAATGATATGAAGGACAAAAGGGCAACAAAACATGAAAATCCTCTTGAACAAATTGTTGGTATAGTTAATATCATTACCAAAAATGTCAATACAATACCAATTATTGTACATACAAAAATTAATTTTGATAAAATTTTTGCAACTTTAACATATGATTCAACATTACTTGGTAAATCTATATCTGAAACATCAGTAACTACTGAATCAATTTCTGAAGTAACTGAAGATATATCTGTTAAATTCAATTCACTACTAATTAATTCTGTAACATTGAAAACATACATCAGTTTTGGAGTTGAACAATATGTAAAATTAACATTCCCAGTATCATATGATTGTAAAGTTGTTCCATTTTTTAAATCTCCTTTACAATACCCCCACATTCCTATTGTATAAACATCAGAAAGTCCAATATCTGTATCTGAAATACCAGAATCAGTAGTTAAATTTGCCAATAACAGAGGAACTTCAACTTCTGAAAAATCAAGATCTATTAAAAAAATATTAGTTAAAAAACTATTATTACGAGCAGAACCAGCACATGAAAAACATGATAATACCAAGGCAACAACAGAGAAAAATGTTGGGAAAAGAACAAAACAAAAACGGAAACAACCCATCTCCTTGTTTTAAGTCAAAAAATTATAAAAATAAAAAAATCGTAACAAAATAAATAACTTTTATGCAAAGAAATTAACAACAAATTCTTTCCTTTTCAATATTAAATTCTTATTTATATATATATGAAATATAAATAAATCAGATCAAAAACACCAACTTGTTGACAGATCAAGAATAATAATGAAAATAAATATTAAATTAAAATAATCACCATCCTTTCTATTTATAACTCATCATCATTTTATTAAAATTTCCAGACATGGCATATTTTATGCATGTAATTTTTTTTTTTAATGAAATAGATCATTTAAAAGAAGGCTGGACTTTTTACATTTTAAAACTATTTTTAATATTTTAAAAAGAAAATTTAGGAAATTAAAGATTATATCATTATATCATATAATGAATAGATCAGATTAAGAAAAGGGGCATTTATTGTCCTTAATTTTTAAAAAAAGTTTTCCTTCTTTTTAATCTCCTTTTTTTTTTTATGCTTTTTTAATTATTAATTATTAAATTTTACTTTAGTAAAATTAAACAACTCTATATAATAATATTAAAAGAAGCCACCCAACAATAGTGGATAAAAGGTTAAACCAAAGAAGATAAGCTCCCCATCCAAAACGAACTATAGCAATTCCAGTATTATGACCAACTATAGAAAGCTTATAGATATATTCGAATTCAGTAGCAGATATTAAAAAGCAAAGAACTAAAACTGTAAATTCAAAAATTAATAAAATACCTAAATGTTTTTTCAAATTTTTACTGGTATTGAAAAATTTTAAATTACTAAAACAATTCAGTAAAAATAAGATTGTCATATAAATTGAATTAAAAATTGAAATTCCAAATTGTACAAGGGTAAGCATTGGTAATATGACTCCAATTTTATTTAATAATCTTGCTTGATTTAATAATTGTAAAGTTGCTCTATTCGAATTAGAATTATCATTTCTAATTTCATTAGCAGAGGCAAAGTTTGATAATCCAACTTGATAAGCCACTGCAAAAGAATCACCCATATCTCCATAATTTTCTTGTTTTGAAATTTTTGCCAATTGTATACCAGCATCTCTAATTAATGTTGATAATATATCTAAACCATTATGACTTTTACTACAAAAAGTAGCACCATTTAAAAGATTTTCTCGACAATAACCTAAAAAATTTAAATTATAAATATTCTCAACAGAAAATGTATCAATTGTATTTAAATAATCATCAGAAGTTAAATAATTTCCTTGATTACCCAAGATAATTTTTTTCTTATTCAGATTATTATTCATACTTATTTCTAAATCTCCATTGGAATTTTGTATTGGTGTTCCTAAATCAATAGCAATATAAGAAACAACTTTTAATAAATCTCTTGCAGATGATAATGCAGCTTCAGCTTCTGATGATGAATCATCTAATTGAACTGTTAATTGTGGGAAACAAAATCCATTACTTGAACGACATGTAGGAGCAAAAATCAGTAATTTTAAAGGAATTAAATATAATACTAATAATAATAAAAAACTGATAAAAAAAAATTTCTTACCACTTTTTTTCTTCTTTTTAGAAATCTCCATCTTCAGAAGTTGAGCTTGTATTTCTGAACCTTCCAATTTATCATTAAGATAAGAATTTGAATCCTTAACATTACTCATTCCAATATTACTTGCTGCTGAAACAAATGGAGACAGTAAAGTAGTTAAAGCCGTTGGTGTTGGTGTACTTTTTTCACTTTTACCAAAAGCACTTGTTGGTGAATTCTTAGTTATTTGTAACTTTTCTAAAGAAGGATTGAGAAGATTGTTGTTACTGTTAATGGTCTTTGCAGACCAACTGTTATTTCTATGAGCTCTTCCAAAAATACTAGACTGTCTTGGATCAAACCCTTCTTGGAATGCTCCTCCTCCTCCTCCTCCTCCAGCTCCTACTGCTCCACCATTTACTGCTCCACCACCATTGATATTAATGACAGTACCACCAACTCCGCCAGCACCACCGGCACCAGCAGCGCCAGTATCACTAGCACCACTGCCATCATCATAATCTTCATTGTTATTATTCAGATTATTTCCAAGGTTCATATTGCCATTATTATATATGGATCTAAACCTTGATTTTGCTAATAACGACACAGGTTTTTGAAATGGATTTGGTGTATTCAGAAAACTATCTGGTGAATTCTTGGAAGAATTATAAAAATTTTGGGTAGGTAATCTGTTAAGTATATTTGAATTGAAAAAAGGTGAATCGCTTCGATTAGGACTATCTCCAACAATTAAACCTGAATAATTCAAATAATCTCTGTTAAAATCACCAAATTCATTTGATGAAGGATCAGAATCAACCACTTTATTAATATATTTATCATCACTACTATTAGTGTTCACCTTATTAGGAATTCCATTGTCATTAGTGTTGGAATTCAGAGATAACAGATTATTTGACAAATTTGAAGAAGGTGTGTTTTCCTGTTGGTAAGGAAAAGATCTTTGATTTTTCAAATTTGATTTTGGTCCATCATCTTGAATCCTATCAGCTCTACCTTCTGGATGTGTTAAAGCAGACATATATGTAGTCCTATAATCTGAAATTGCTGGTGAACCAGTTGTAGCAGTTTCAATATCCCCTTTATTATCTTCAGAATACTCCGGAGGAGATGAAGCTGAACTTGCTGCTATTTTTGATAAGGGGGATAATTCATCTAATTTATATTGTGATCCTAAATTATTATTACCACCATTACTGTTCTTGCGACTGTGGATATTATTATTATGATATTTACTGCGATTGTTTAGGCCAATTCCAAAATCTTCTTCCACTAGCTCATTTATGGTACCTCGTCTTTGATGCTTCAAGATATTATTTGCAAACCCATTTTTATTATTTCCTGATTGCGAATTAAAAGGGTTATAGTCTTCTCCTGGTTTTATATAGTTGAACATTTTTATTTTAAAAGTAAACTCTTAAGAGAATTATCGTTATTTGTCAGCTAAGAATTATTCAGTTACAAAGACTATGCCTGTACTGGAACATACTATTCTTCCTTTTTGCTTCAGGTGTCTTATATTTGCTGAAACTAAACTAAGGTGATAAAACTCAAAAGAAAAAAAAAAATTAAAAAACAAAGAAAAAAACAACACAAGTTAGCAAGATAAAAACTTAGCAACCAAGTAATGGTATTTTTTAATACAAAATCAGCAGAAATATTAAAAGAAAATAAAACTAAAAATGCCCTAACCCATATTTCTTTTTTTCGATTCACCTATAACTCCTTGAATACCTCTACTTTTGCATTTGTGGAATCAACACAAAAGTTTTATTAACGATGCTTTAAATAATTGAGCCGCGTGCGTGAAAAGTATGTATGAATATGTATGGAAGAAAAAAAAAACTAAAAAATAATAATAATACCATAATTGGTAATTGGAGAGCTATTGAGGTTGAGGACTTTTAAAGATACTGTTATCTCTATGCATCACGAACTTGTGGTCTTCGGTTAAAAATACATCTCCTGTTATGTAGTCATTTTCGTTAAACCTCAATAGAGCTCTATCTCTTTTGATATGGTCACTGTTATATCTTGAATTTGATTTTTTACTGTGTCGACTACCGCTGCCAAATATGGAACCACCATTTGCGGTACTACTTCTACTTATAAAATTATCCTTTCTGTTGCTTCCAGCACCACTACCACTCCTTGGAATTATTGAGTCTTTACGTCTATAGTCAGCAGACAGGAGTGGATCTGAGCTAAATGTGTTATTAGTGTACGATTTTTTAATAGTTGCCCCTTCATCTTTTTGTAGTATATCTTTTGAAGCTGATGGAGAGTCTAGTAATTGTTCTCCTGTAATGTATTTGCTATTTTTATTTATATCGTTATCATCATCAAAGAAATCGTGATAGTGATTGGTTTCGTATACTTCTTCAATGGGTGAATCTTCCAGGCCGTAATCATCAAAAATATTAACTTTTTGAACTTCTGCTTCTTTTTTATAGTTATCGGCATAATAACGTTCAGGATGCATTGTGGTACCGATGTAATCATCATCTCCATCAAAGCTATCATTCGGATCAATTGTCTTATTAGGTGTACCACACCATATTGGAATACCCCAAAGAGACGCGTTAATAAGAGCTATAACAACTTCAAACCATGCAAGAGTGAACCAAGCAGTTCCAAAATGAGAAGATATACCAAAATTTCCTAGTTCACTTTTAACATCCGCTCTAATGTCTGATGAAAGAGTAGTCATTATCGAAATAGCTATTGCTACTGTGAAAAATGTAACTGTTGATAAAATTGCCAATATTTGTCTTATAGCTATCGGAGCTCGATTATCATCTTTATAATATCCCCTTGAACCATACATAAATAGGGCTAAAATCATAATACAAAATTGCGTTACAGAGGCAAAATATAACAATCTTGGTGTTGTTTTTGTCCATTCTCTTCTTCTGTCCAATTTTGCTAAATATGTAGGATCTGGAACATAATCATCATCGCTAGATAAACTACTTATGGAACTATCATCATAAGCATATGCTAATATAATATCTAATCCAACTGTTTTCAATTCTCCCCTATAATCAAATACATAATTTGTATCCCGACCAGTACAATATTCGGTATTTGCAGTCTTATCAGGCGTTGAATCTTCACCTGTTAAATTATAATTACCAAAACACCAATTATAAATATTGGATTTAATATATTGTGGACAATTTTGAACTTGTTCCTCGGTATAACTTGATAATAAATCGATTTCTGATGCCGTTAAACCAGGACCATAATCTTCTGATAATGAGTGGGTATTAGAATCAACATGATTTCGCAACACATCAAATAACCCATCAGCAACATCCACATGAAAAAAATCCAACCTATTAACATATAATCCTTTCTTCTGGAGAGTTCCTCCCAATATTATTATTGTAAATATTACAACCAACAAACTGGTTGCTAATCTGGTAATAAGTAATGCTCTCGCCCTAGTCGTTAAATTTAAAAAAGGTTTTGATAATATAAACGTTATCTGACCTATTTGAACCATCTTTACTTTAAAATAACTATGAAACCATTATTAGAACAGGCAATAACCCGCTCAATAACTTATAATATCGTCGTTGACTTGTTTATTTGTCAAGTTTTATTGAATTGTCTTTTTAATTTATTTCTTTTTTTAAATTTTTATATTTTTATATTTTTCTATCTTTTTCTTTTTTCCCTTATAATTTTAAGAAAATGAAGTAAATATATAAATAATAAGTAGATCTATATAAAAATACATTGAAATACATTGGAATTCGCCCATTTCAATCGAGGTAGGAAGGATGTCTAAGAGCCAGAATCAGTTTAAAGGATGGCAATATATCTTGGATCTGCCGGAGACCAAAGAGGGAGGAGAACGAAGAGCGTTGAGGCGTAATGCGGAAGATGTGAAGTTGATTTTGAAAAGAGATGAAGATGGTCTTGAATTGAAAAATGGTGATTGTATATTGGTGAACCAGGAGAATGATGTTCCAGATATAGCTTATATTAAGGAGATACGATTTGGGACGGATGATTTTCTTGAGATTAGAATCATGTGGTTTATTAGAATAAAAGATGTTGAGATTGAAGATTTAGCAAAATATGGTGAATCTAAAGATCTGATAAATGGAAATGAAGTTTTCATAACGGCGGTTCAGGATAAGGTTTACATTGATGAGATTATTGACAAATGTAAGGTATTGTCGTTGAATGATTTTAACTCTATAACTATTGATGAATCAAATATGGATAACACTTTTGTATGTAAAAGAGCGTGTGATGGTCCAGCTGAAGTATTTACTGAGATTATAGATTGGCTGGATTTACATGGTAAATCTATAACCAATTCCGATGAATTTTTACAAATCATAAGGCTGATGACAGTTGCTCCTACTTTGAAAATAAGAGCTTCTTCGTCATTGAAGCAACAGAAACAGAAAAAAGCTGAACCAGTTAAACAAAAAGCTGAAAAGGGAAAACAGGAAACGGGTAATTCAAAAATTATCACCGTGTATCAAAGTGATTCAGAAAATGATAATTCAGAAAATGATGTTGATGATGATGATGAGGAAGAAGAGGAGGAATTTTATTCGGGAGATGAATCTGATTTGGATTTTAAAAAAACCAAAAAAATAAAACCTTCAACAAAATCTTTAACCAAAAAAACAAGGAAAACGCCTTGGAGGAAGAAGAATAGGAAAACCCCTAAAACTAAGAGAATTACTAGTACTACTGATCTTCCAAGTTTACCTAAAAGAAGATTGAATTTAAATTTCAGTAGTGACGAAGATGATGAAAGCCATGCTGATGATAATAAACGATTATTTAAAAAGGCTAAAAGAAGATTACATTTGAGCACGCGACTAAACTCACTTCCATGTCGCGAGAATGAATTCAAAGAAATTTATACGAACCTAGAAGAAGCTATTAATTCAGAAGTTGGAACTTGTATATATATCAGTGGTACACCTGGCACTGGGAAGACTGCAACTGTGCGTGAAGTTGTTAAGCAATTAGCTAATGAGTATAATGACAACGGAGATGAGAATGATGATGATGATGATAAGTTTGATTATTTAGAAATTAACGGCTTAAAATTATTGACGCCGCTGTCTGCATATGAAGTCTTATGGGAAAAGATTTCTGGACAAAGAATATCAGCTGTAAATGCAGCTTTGTTGTTGGAAGATTATTTCCAGAAAAATGGGAAAAATAGAAAACCTTTAGTCATATTAATGGATGAATTGGATCAGATTGTTACTAGAAATCAAGCTGTTATGTATAATTTTTTCAATTGGCCTAGCTATTCTACATCAAAACTTGTGGTAATTGCAGTTGCAAATACGATGGATTTACCTGAAAGAATGTTATCTAATAAGATATCTAGTAGATTAGGTTTAACAAGAATTCAGTTTCCAGGTTATAATTTCAAAGAATTAACAACAATTATTACCCATAGGTTGCAAAATTTAGAGAAATTAAACCAGGGAAAATTGATTATCAGACAAGATGCAATTGAAATAGCTGCACGTAAAGTTGCTAGTGTGAGTGGTGATGCAAGAAGGGCCTTAACGATATGTCGACGGGCTGTTGAGCTTGCAGAATGGAATTATTATAATGAAAGGAAAAAAGCACAAGATGAAGAAGATGAAGAAGAAGATAAACGTGTTTATACAGTTCAAATTCAGCACATTATGAAGGCTGTTAACGAAACAACGAATTCACCAATTGCTCAATATTTGAATGCACTTTCAACAGTTTCTAAGGTATTTTTGATTTGTTTGCTATTGAGAAAGAAAAGATCAGGATTACTGGAAAATTCTATGGGTGATGTTATAGATGAGATTAATAATAATTTGATAAGGTTACAAAGTAATTCGAAGTTAAATAAAGATTTGAAACTGAATAACTTAGATCTTGTTAGATTGTTTTTTGGTAAAGATGGGAAGGATTTAAGGATTCAAGGTTTCAATTTTGTTGTTCAAGAATTAGTTGAAAGTGGTATATTGTTACAACAAAATGTGAGAGCAGAAAGATTAGGTCTTTTAAAGTTGAATATTAGTGATGATGAAGTTGTTAATGTTTTCAAAAAAGATGATTATTTAAAAGGATTACTTATTTTTTGAAAATTTTGATTATAAAAATAAAGAAATAAAATAAAATAAAATAAAAGAAACTATAGACGTAATATATCTCCCTCCACATGACCAATAATAATAATAAAAAAATAGAATAAAATAGTACAGACAACAGCAAATGAACAAAAAAAAAAAAAAATAAAGTGTAATGCAAAACACTATATGAGTAGAGGAAAAAGCTAGTTTTCTTGATAGACCAATATTGGTTCACCCATATTTGTTATTTCAGGTATATTTAATTTCAAATCAAAAGCTTTACTCAAGATAATTTTAAAAATTTTTTGTACATTTATAGAATGACTTGTTGAACAAAAAATCAAAGAACTTTTCATCAGTTTTGCAAATTTTTTCAGTTGACCTGTAATTTCATCTTGATCTTCAACTGAAAGTTCTATAAATTCATCATATTTCGTCCCAACTAAAAATGGAATTGCAGTTTTATTAAAACCTCTTGCCTGTCTATACCATTCTTTTATAGAATTTAAAGTTGATTTTCTTGTTAAATCAAATAAAAATAGTATAGCAACAGCATCTGATGAAACTAAAGGAAGCATATTTACAAATTCTCTTTGTCCACCAAGATCCCATAATGAGAATGTAATCTCTGTACTTCTTATATTTATTGTCTTTTCCATAAAATTCACACCTAGAGTTTGAACATAATCTTCGTCAAAACAGCCTTCCACGTATTTAACCATAAGTGAAGTCTTTCCCACTTGCGCGTCCCCAATAAGACCGATCTTCAATGCAACTTGATTTTTAGATTCTTGTTGGTTCTGGTGCTGGTGCAGCAGCAGCAGCTGCTGCTGCTGATTTTGGTGTTGGTTCTGGATCTGACTCTGGTGCTGATGTTGACGGCGGGCACCGCTATTACTGCTATGACCGAGCAATTCATTAGGTGGTTGAGTCTGGGTTTCCATAATTATTGTTTGCCTTGTCTATGTATAAAAAAATAAAAAAAACAACACACACACACACACACACTTTTACTTTTTTTTCTTTCAAGCCCAGCCCAGCCCAGCAACAACTTATAAAGCAAAATAAAGCAAACACAAAAAACAAAAGCAACAAGTTCAAAGTATATTTATACCAATTCAGTCGTCACCAATTATATTAATTGTTAAACTTCTTTTCTCTCTTATTTAAAGTGATTTTCTAGTTATTGAAGAAAATATTTAGTTTTATTATTAGTATTCGTGAAGAGACAGAAAATGTAAACAAAACTTCGCACACGACTTTTTTAGGGGCTTTTTCTATTGTTTGACTTCCGCATTAAGTTATACTCCCAGATTGGAGAAAGATTACTGTTTCAATGCATTTTAACTTTTGGACACACTACCTTTGCTTTTGATTTTTTTTTGTTTTTTAGGGCTATTACGCCTAAGTTTTATATACATCCGCACACCTCCAGTGTTTCCCTTTATGGAAAGCGCAGTCACTCATTCATTTTTTTTTATTTTTTTTTTATTTTTTGCTAGACTTGAAAAAAAAATGTGATAAATGACAGACTACTAATACACAATTAGTATACGGGCAAAAATAAGTATCATACCCAAGAGTAATGGGATGTCCTAGCAAAGTTTTTTTCTCGATTTCTATGACTTACAGCACAACAAAAGCTTTATTGTGTACTATGAGTACTGGTGAATCTGGGATTTTTCACTTGTTCAAGAGCTCACACGACTTTTTTTGTTATTTTTTTTTTTTTTTTTTTTAAATTTTTCATTTTTTCAATTTTTCAATTTTTCAATTTTTCAATTTTTCATCGAGTTTGTAGTAGAGAGAATAGTACTATTGTCTGTCTAACTTTCTTGTAAACTTTTTTAAAAATTTTTTTTTTTTTGAATAAAAAAATTTTTTTTTTAATCTTTTTGTTCATTTGTTTCCTTTAGTATTTTGTTGAAAGAGATAAAGTAAAAGTACATTAACCATGGCTGTCGGTAAGAACAAGAGACTTTCCAAGGGTAAGAAAGGTATTAAGAAGAGAGTTGTAGACCCTTTTACTAGAAAAGATTGGTTTGATATTAAGGCTCCATCAACTTTTGAAAATAGAAATGTTGGTAAGACTTTAATCAACAGATCCACTGGTTTAAAAAATGCTGCTGATGGTTTAAAAGGTCGTATTGTTGAAGTTTGTTTAGCTGACTTACAAGGTTCTGAAGATCATTCTTATAAAAAAATTAAATTAAGAGTTGATGAAGTTCAAGGTAAAAATTTATTAACTAATTTCCATGGATTTGATTTTACTTCAGATAAAATAAGATCTTTAGTTAGAAAATGGCAATCATTAGTTGAATGTAATGTTACTGTTAAAACTTCTGATGATTACGTTTTAAGAGTTTTCGCTATTGCTTTTACTAAAAGACAAAGTAATCAAGTTAAAAAAACTACTTATGCTCAAACTTCTCAATTACGTTCAATTAGAAAGAAGATGACTGAAATTATGCAAAGAGAAGTTTCAAATTCAACTTTAGCTCAGTTAACTACTAAATTAATTCCAGAAGTTATTGGTCGTGAAATGGAAAAGGCTACTCAATCAATTTATCCTTTACAAAATGTTCACATTAGAAAAGTTAAATTATTAAAACAACCAAAATTCGATTTAGGTTCATTATTAGCTTTACATGGTGAAGGTTCTAGTGAAGAAAAGGGTAAAAAAGTTTCAACTGGTTTTAAAGACGTTGTTTTAGAAACTGTTTAAATAGCTAGAAAACAAACACTATAAAATAAAATAAAATAAAAATATAGAATAATTAATAAAATATCATATAATTTTCTTTATATATACATATATATATATAAAAAAACAAAAGTTTACTTCTATTTCTTTTTGTTTTCTCTTTTAAAAGATTAGATTGAAATTTTAATAAAATAAAAAATAAAAAAATTTTGTATATTTATTAACAAAAATACAAAAGTAAACATAACTTTAAGAAACTATTTTTTCATCTTGTTATGTTAATTTTAACTTATTATATTAAAAAAGAGTAAAGAAAGAAAAAAAAAACAACAGCAAAAGCAACTATTTTAATTTATCTTTTAATTGTGTAAACGTTTTTCATAGGAGTACAAATTATGAACACCACCTTCGAATTGAGCAGAAGGAGTTCTGAATTCAAATCTAATCTCTCCATTACCAACACTTTCTCTTAAATCGTCTAAAGATCTAACACCAATATCTTGACAAGAATGTTGTAAACCATTGTAAAGATAAGGAATGAATTTTGTGATTGAACCTTTATCAATAACTGATCCAGAGACACCTTGAGCCACAAGAACTTTATCACCTTCAGAAAAATATCTTGAAGTTGACGCATTAGCATTTGTTGAGGTTTGTTGCATTGCTTCAATAGAACCCATACCTCTATAAGTTTTCAATCTTTTACCCTCACTAAAGAAATATTCACCTGGAGATTCAGTAGTACCAGCAAGCATACCACCCATCATACATGTTGAAGCACCTAAAGCTAAAGCCTTAACCATGTGACCAATGTTTTGAATACCACCATCAGCCATACATGGAACTCCAAATTTGGAAGCAAACTCACAAACGTTATAAACAGCAGTACCTTGAGGTCTACCACACGCCATAACTTCTTGGGTAATACAAATAGAACCAGAACCCATACCAATTCTTAAACCATCGACACCTGCCTCAATCAATGATGCAGTTTGTTCTCTAGTAACAACATTACCACCAATAACTTGTAAATCTGGGAAGGTAGCCTTAATCCATTTAACAATCGAGATTTGGAAAATAGAATTACCCTGAGAAGAATCGACTACTACAACATCTAAACCAGCATCTACTAATTTAATTAATCTTTCTTTATCTTGTTCAAGAGTACCAATAGCAGCACCACAAAGTAATTGTTTTGATTGGAAAGATTTTGAAGCATTTGGATAATCAAAATTTTTTTGTAAATCTGTTCTTGATAATAAAGAAACAAGGTTACCTTGTTTATCAACAATTGGTAATTTACCCTTTTTAGATTTAGTTAAAATTTCATTACCATTGGTCAAATCAATACCATGTTCAGCAGTGACAAGATCAGTGGTCATAACTTCCGAAACTTTGGATTCACTGTTGTCATGGAATTGAATATCTCTTGATGTGACAATACCAACCAATTTACCACCAATTTTACCAGTTTCTAAAACAATTATATATATGTTAGTAATCAATCAGCCAATTAATTTTTTTTTTTTTNTTTTTCGTTGGTAA
>KV454016.1:959368-1002189 GCA_001661245.1 Pachysolen tannophilus NRRL Y-2460
TTTTTTTTTTTTTTGGGGAAAAAAAAAAAAAAAAAAAAAAAAAGGAAAAAAGTTATCTCATCTCATGTTTCTTTGTCATATAAAATCAGTTAAAAAGTTTCTCCACAAGATCGTTTGATCGCAATCGGTAGAACGAAAGTTATATATTTAAAAAAAATTGATCATCATTTCATAAACAACTAGAAACATGCAGATGACCAAAAGAAAAAAAAAAAAATTTTGTATTTTGAATTAACTTACCAGTCACTGGAAATGATGTAAACCCGAATTTTTGACCCATCAGTTTTACTTCCCCAACAGTTGCATCTGGACCAATGACAACAGGGTCATTAATAAACCCATTTTCATATTTTTTAACCTGTCTGACCATTTCTGCTTGTTCATCAGGAGTACAATTATGATGAATAATACCGATACCACCCAACAATGCCATGTGGATGGCCATTGTTGATTCTGTAACAGTATCCATTGGTGAGGAAACAAATGGAGTTTTCAAAGTGATTTTCTTGGTCAATTTAGATTCCAAAGATACTTGCGAAGCAGGAAAATTAATCTTACCTGGTAATACCAAGAAATCATTGTATGTAAGACCACCTCTAGTCTTGGAGTCCATCAAACTCCTAACATCCAAACCATCTTTTTCCAGATATTCAGAAAGAAATTGGGTAGCCTTTGAGCAATTATTTGAATAATCCACTGGAGACATTGTTTGATACCACTAACTTAAGATTGAAAAAAAAAAAAAATTTTTAAAATAAAACTTTTTTTTTGGTCAAATTAAATAGAATTACGAAATCAGAATGAAAGTGAATTAAGCAACGTTAATGAGTCAAAGGAAACCAAGAAAAAAAAAAGAGAAGAAGAAGAAGAAAAGAAAAGGAAAAAAAAAAAAAAAAAAAAAAAGAGAAAAAGAAAGAAAGAAAGAAAGGTTGGTTTACTAAAGATGAGCTATGAAACTAATTTTTGTCTCACAGCTATTACTGTATCAGGAAAAGGTGAAAAATTTTTTTTGTACTACAAAAACTATTTAGTAATTAAAATTATTACATACAGAACTAAAGAAAAAAATAAGACTTCTTACATTAGTAAAGATTATGATTTAGAGTCAAGTTATAAATTTTAATTCTTTTTTATGGGAAAACTCAAGTAATATAGTGAGAAATATACACTGAAGAATGGATTATCTATGGGGTTTGTTACTTTTATATGGCTTATAATTGTTTAAGATTCTTCATGTTTTCCTAACCTTTACGTCTCTTTCCTGATTAAGTAATAGCATATTCCGCCATTTGGGAGAAGGTTTTTTTTTTAATTTTTGAAATTAAATCTACCGTGTCAATATAGTTTGGTTTAGTCTTTAATGCACTACTGTTGTATTTTTTTCAAAACAAACTGGGGCTATTTGTTCTGTTTTCTTTTTTTTTGCTATTTCGTGCCATTAACGTTAAAAATAAAATGACAGATAAAAAAAAATAAAGTAAATATTTATTAAAATTTTGGTTTTTCTTTTCCAATTTTCCGCCGTTGTGCCGCCTATCTTTCCGCCTTTCTTTATGGGGGGTTTTCTTAATTTTTCTGCCCCCGAAACGACTTTTTTTCTTGCGTTTTAATTTTTTTTTTTGGCGTTTCACTAACTAATAAAGTCTTCCCGTTTCTTGTTTACAAAAAATATAATAATAATAATAATAATAATACTAATATTATTATTATTATATCTTCTTATTATTATCAGTTGTTAGTCAATCAGATGATTAACACAACATCAGCGTCGTCCATTCGTCGCAAGCGGTCTCGAATACAAAGAGAGGGGATAAACAAAGAGGGTGGATTGATTGGTGGTAGTAGTAGTAATAATAATAATAATAATAATAATAATAATAATAATAATAATAATGAGGTTAGCGCCGATGGTAGCGCCGATGGTATTAGTAATGATAATGATAGTGCCGATGTGTCAACAGGCTCTGAGAAGGAAAATAAGGTGCGTGGCTTGTCTCCGTCCAAGGTTTCGGCGGTGCTTAATGGCAGGAATTTGTTAGCGCCAATAGATGGAAATGCTAGGGTAAGCGCTCAGATTATTAATACTGCTTCCAATTCTCCAGTAAAGCCTTCTCAGATTTTACAACTGAGACCAGAAGTTTTAGGATTTGAACCAGTTCAAATTAAAATGTCTCCTACTAAAAAACGCATATTGAATAACGTTTCATTTTTAAAAGATGATGATGCTAGAGCAGGCAGAGGAATAAATGGTGATCTTCGAGATGCTCTTTCTTCCCCATCTGAGGATAATTTTAAACAACAACAAGAACCAAGGTTGGTCATTTCAAAATTGGTTTTAACAAATTTTAAATCTTATGCTGGGGAACAAATAATTGGTCCTTTTAATCCATCATTCAGTGCAGTTGTAGGACCAAATGGTAGTGGGAAGTCAAATGTCATTGATTCAATGTTATTTGTATTTGGTTTTAGAGCTGCAAAGATGAGACAGGCAAAATTATCTGAGTTGATTCATAATTCCGAAACTTACCCAGATTTAACTTTTTGTTCAGTAGATATTCATTTCCATCATGTTATTGATAATTCTGAAGATAATTCTACTTCAATTGTTCCAAACTCTGAATTAATCATTTCTAGAAAAGCTTTTAAAAATAATTCATCCACATATCATATAAATGGCAAGACTAGTAATTATTCGGATGTTACACAGATGTTAAGAGAACAAGGTATCGATTTGGATCATAAAAGATTTTTAATTTTACAAGGTGAAGTTGAAAGTATTGCTCAAATGAAACCAAAAGCTGAAAGAGAAAATGATGATGGACTCTTGGAATATTTAGAAGATATTATTGGAACCTCGGATTATAAACCCAAGATTGAAGAATGCCTTGCAGCAATGGATGAATTGAATGAAGTATGTGTAGAGAAAAAGACAAGATTTGATTTGGTATCAAAGGAAAAAGAATCATTAGAAACGAAAAAAAATGAAGCAATAAATTTTTTATCTAAAGAAAAACTTTACCTTGAAAAAAAATCTATTATTCATCAATATGATATGTTACAAGATAAAGAAAAATTACAAGAAACTACTAAATTAGCAAATGAGTTAAAAGATCAGTTACAACAAGAAAAGACTGAGACCTCTGAGTTTGAAAATGAATTAAAACAATTAACAAAAGATCATTTTTCTTTGAAACAAATTGTTGATGATTTAATCCAAGAAATTAAAAATTTATCTATAAAACAAAAACAAATTGATCGAGAAAAAATATCATTTGAAGAAAAATTGAAACATTTAGATAATAAGAAGAAAAAAGCAGAAAAAGTTTTGAATCATACTCAACAACTGTTGAATGAAAATGAATTCAAATTAAATCAACATCAGGAAGAACAACAAAAAGTTGAAGAACAGTTAGTAACTCTTTCTGAAGAATATAACGTTGAAAGAGAAATTTTAGAAAAACTTAGGTCTGAATTATCGGATAAAACTTCTGATATTTCTAAAGAAATTGAAAAATTAAAAGAAAAATTGCAACCATGGAATGATAAGTTAAATTCTAAAAATGGTGAAATAGAAATAGTGAAATCTAAAATTGAAATGTTTAAGAAAAATCAAATGGAATTAGTTAACGAGATTGGAACATTAAAGGAAAAACTTGTTAAAATTATGGATACTGGTAAAGCCAAAGAAGAAAATCGTAGCTTGAAGAAAAAAGAACTTGCCCATGTTATTGAACAAATAGAATTAGGAACTGAAGAAGTTCAAAATGCAAAGGTTAAATTAAACGAAATGAAATCTAAATTATCAAATGCAAGACAAACAACAATGGATGCAAGAGCTTCATTGACTACTAGTCAAAACAAAAGTAAAGTTCTCACTGGATTAATGAGATTGCAAAAATCTGGTAGAGTTGATGGTTTCTATGGTAGATTGGGCGATTTAGGTACAATTGATGATAGATACGATGTTGCCATATCTACAGCTTGTCCCCTGTTGGATAATATGGTTGTTGAAACTGTTGAAGTTGCTCAACAGTGTATTGAATATTTAAGGAAAAATAATTTAGGGTTTGGTCGTTTCATTGTATTAACAAAATTAAGAAAATTTAATTTGAATAAGATTACTACTCCAAAAAATGTTCCTCGATTATTTGATTTAATTAGACCTAAAAATGAAAAATTTTTACCAGCATTTTACAGTATAATGATGGATACTTTAGTTGCTAGAGATATGAATGAAGCCAGAAGTGTTGCTTATGGTCAAAGAAGATGGAGAGTAGTTACTTTGGATGGTAATTTAATTGATACTTCAGGTACTTTATCCGGTGGTGGTAATTATGTCAGCAGAGGAGCAATGAAGTCAAGTTCATCGGCAAATTCTGAATTTTCCGAAGATGATGTTCTGGAGCTTGAGAAAGATTTGAACGAAAGAGAAAAAAAATTTCAACTTGCTTCAAATACATTTTTTGAAATGGAAAATGCTTTAAATATTTTAAGAGATAAGAAACCTGAAATTGAAACCAAGATTTCAACTTTACAGTTAGATATAGAATCTTTATCTGAAGAATTACAACATACGAAGAAACTTTATAAAGATTTGATAAAGGAAAAAGAGAACAATGAGAATTCTGATGAGCTGAATCGTGAGTTGAAAAAGGAAGAAGAAAACTTGAAGAAATTAATGAAAGAATATGATGATTTAAAAGCTCTGTCAAACGAAACACAAAATGAAATTGATTCTTTACAGGAAAAGATTATGGAAATTGGTGGTGTTCAATTAAGAATTCAGAATTCCAAAGTTGATTCTATTAAATCAAAAATTGAAATTATTAACAATAAAAAATCTCACGATGTCATTTTAATTAAAAAATTACAAAGTGAATTCAAAAGATTTAATATGACAATTAAACAAAATGAAGCTGAAGTTCAAAATTGTGATCTGGAAATTACACAACTCAAGAAAAATTTTGAAGAGAAATTATCAAACGTTGAAAATTTTGAATCTACAATTAATGATTTACAAGATAAGAAAGATGAACATTTAGAAAATTTAGAAAAAATTAAAGAAGAATTGGATAATAAAACGAAAAAGATTAATGATTTCAAATCTAAAGAAATTGAAATTGTGAATAAATTAGAAAAATGTGAATCTATTATTAAACATTGTAATAAAAATATTTTAATAGTTCAAGAGGAGTTCAAATCGATTGAAAATAGAAACGTTGAAAAATTAATGGGTTGGTTAGATTTAAATAATGAAGATGATAAAAAATTATTACAAAAATTATCACAAGATGATATTATACGTGAGCTTTCTTTAGATGAATTGAGAGAAGTCAATATAGAAGAAGTTGAAAACCAAATGAACAATTTAGATAAGGAATTATCTGAGATTTCTATTGATATAGAGGATATTTTATCTGAATATTCTAAAAGATATGTTGAATTTGAATCTAGAAAAGTTGAATTAAATTCATCGATTTTTAAAAGAGATGAAATAAAAACCACTTTTGAAAATTTGAAAAGGAAAAGATTGGATGAATTTATGGAAGGCTTCAACCAAATATCAATGACTTTAAAAGAAATGTATCAAATGATCACCATGGGAGGTAATGCAGAGTTGGAATTGGTGGATTCCTTGGATCCATTCAGCGAAGGAATTTTGTTTTCTGTTATGCCCCCAAAGAAATCCTGGAAAAATATATCAAATCTTTCTGGTGGTGAAAAGACATTAAGTTCTTTAGCTCTTGTCTTTGCATTACACAAATATAAACCAACCCCATTATATGTTATGGATGAAATCGATGCAGCGTTGGATTTCAGAAATGTCAGTATCGTTGCCAATTATATCAAGGAACGTACAAGGAATGCTCAGTTCGTGGTAATCTCTTTAAGAAATAACATGTTTGAATTGGCAAAACAGTTGGTCGGTATTTACAAAGTTAATAATATGACCAGAAGTATATCATTGCAGAATAAAGATTTATTACTGGAAGAGGCCAGAAATGAAGGTGATGCCAATGGTGGTGTCAACGGTGGCGCTAACGGAATGGGTGGTCCGTGAAAGGAAAAAGCTGCTTAAGCTTCTTGAGCTTCTTAAGCTTTCTTTTTTGCTTTGTCGTTATTATCGGAATGTACTTTAGTTTAGATTACTTGTTTTTGTATATTATTATTATTTTTCTAATGAATCAAACTTTACTATTAAGGAAAACGACGCGTAAAAAAATTAAAAAAAAAAAAAAAAAAAAAATTAGAAAAAAAATGGTCGTGTGTGTAAATACAGGAAAGGTGAATGGCAAAAATGGGTCAATGAAGTTGGTGGTAACGACGACGACAATAACAAAGTAATTATATATATATATATATATATATATATATATAATAGCTTGTTTTTTTATTTTTTTTCTTTTGGTGTTTTATTAGTTATTGTTGATCTGTGGATTTTTTTTGCAGTTGAATCATGTCAGCAGATACTGTTGAATACGAAAGAATTTACTTAAATCAATCAAAGAGTCATGGTAGAACACGTTTTGCAGATTCTGGTTTAGGTTGGAGACCAAATGCAAATGCTGGTGGTTCTGTTTCTGATAAAACTTTTTTATTGCCAGCTAATGAGATATCCTCTGCTCATTGGAGTCGTGCTGCTAGAGGGTATGAGCTAAGAGTTTATACTAAAAATAGAGGAGTTGTGATGTTGGATGGTTTTGATCAAAATGATTTTAATTCATTGAAAAATACTATTTCAAAATTTTTCCATAATGTAGTTTTAGAACATAAGGAACATTCTTTAAGAGGATGGAATTGGGGTAAGACAGATTTAGCAAGAACAGAATTAACTTTTAATATTAATAATAGACCTGTTTTCGAAATTCCTTATAGTGAGATTAATAATTCTAATTTAACTGGTAAAACAGAGGTTTCAATTGAATTAAATACTAATGATAATTCATCTTCCAATGTTGCTAGACCAGCAGATATTGATGAATTGGTTGAAGTTAGATTTTATATTCCTGGAACTGTACCAAAGGAAGATGAAGATGTTGCTGAAGCAGAAGATGAAGGTGAAGGTGAAGGTGAAGGTGAAGAAAAACAATTGGCAGGTGTATTTTACGATCAATTGAAAGAAAAAGCTGATATTGGACAAGTTGCTGGTGAAGCAATTGTTTCATTTTCCGAAATACTTTTCTTGACACCAAGAGGCCGTTACGATATCGTGATGTATCCTGATTCTTTAAGATTAAGAGGAAGAACATATGATTATAAACTTCAATATAAGCAAATTGAAAGAATATTTTCATTACCAAAACCTGATGATATTCATCATTTACTCATATTACAAATTGATCCACCATTAAGACAAGGACAAACTAGATATCCATTCTTGGTAATGCAATTTTTAAAAGATGAAGAAACAGAAGTAGAATTAAATTTGGAAGATGATGAATTTAAAGAGAAATATGCTGATAAGTTACAGAAAAGTTATGATCAAGAAACTTATAAAGTTATTAGCCAATGTCTCAGGGGATTGACTGAACGTAGAGTTATTATTCCAGGTAGCTTCCAATCCAGATATGGACAGCCAGGTATTCCTTGTTCCCTAAAGGCCAATGAAGGTTACTTATACTTGTTAGAAAGATGCTTTTTATTTGCCACTAAACCAACAATTTATATCCCATTTTCAGATGTTTCAAGTGTTACTATGTCTCGTACTGGTACATCAACAACTGCGTCTCGTACTTTTGACCTTGAAGTTAAAATTCGTGGTGGAGAAGGATCTCACATCTTTGCCAACATTGAAAAAGAAGAACAAGTATCAATACAAAGTTTCTGTAAAGAGAAAGGTATCAAAATTAAAGATGACGAGAAGGAACTGCAACAAAGAATGGCAGCCGCTTTGGCTGAAGACATGTTGGACGACGATGATGATGATTCCGAAGATGCCGATGTCCGTGGTTCTGCAGAAGAAGATGAAGAAAGTGTTGATGAAGACTTTGACGACAGTGGCAGCAGCGATGTTGCTGAAGAATACGATTCGGATGCCGCAAGTAATACTGATGCAGAAATGGATGATGCCAGTGGCGATGAAGGACCACCATCAAAGAAGGCTAAAAAATAAATAGTAAGCAACCGTAATATCTTTTCTTCTTTGCTTTCTTTTTTCTTCCTTTCTTTCTTTCTTTATCATAAGTTGGTATATATCCATGTATTTTAATTTTTTACCTCTTTTATTTTCATTTCTGTAAGTGTTTTTCTTTATCACCATCGCTACTGTACATATTCTTGCATAATCAGATCTTGTGCGGCTTCTAAGGTAAATAAAAATAGAAAATGTTTCAAACATGTTTACTCTTTGAGAGATAACCTATCAGTTGCGCCCATATTTGTTTTAAAGAGAAGCAAAGCCTATGGAAGCTCTGATTTTGCAGTAAAATCAAGTTTAAGAATATAAAAAGGTTAAGGAAAGTCACTCTTTCACCTTTTTGGTTTTATAGGAATAAAAAAGTACTTTGAATTAAACAAAATTCTAATTATGGTTAAAACTTCTGTAATGGAAAACATGAAAAATGAGCAACTTTCAAAAACCAAACGGAAAAGACAATCTCTTAATTTAAGAACAAAACATTTGAGCTTACTTTTTGATGGGAATGAAACCAAAGATTTTTCAAAGGTTTCTAAATTTGAATTTCCCAGTTCGACAAAAAAAACACTCAGGAGGCGTACAAACTTTAATCGTGGTCCAATATTGACACCTTCATTTTCAAAATTTTTTTCCCTGGAGAATGAAGTCAGTCCAATAACTCTGAAAGGAATGACTTCTCCTATAAAAAATGATGAAAAGACAAATTTAGCAGAATATCTAAAAGGTGAGGGCACATATTCTTATTATACGTCTGAACCGAAAAATGCAGAAACGTCAAATCAAATTAGAATAGAAGATAATGGGGAGATTTCAACTTACAACCAAGATGATAGAATTTTTGATAGCTTGTACGAGCAATTAAATTATCCTTTAACTGAAAATGACCAAACTTTAATTAATATAACAATAAATGAAATGGAAAAAATGTTGAAACCAAAAATTTCAGCTTTATTGAAGAGTTACAAGAACCGTGGTTTTTTCAAACGTGATGTAGAGAGTAAAGAAAATGATATTAATGAAAATTATGATAAAGACATAGAGTTAGTTTTTCGTGATGCTAACGAAAAATTAACTTCTACATTAGTGAATGAATTTTGCTCTGAAGGGTTAGAAGAAGACAGTAATTTGTTTTCGGAAAATGATAGGTCTACACTCTCTACAAATGCAAAAAATGATTTCAAAAAAAAACATAACAATTCTATAGGTTCTGAACGCTTTCTCAATCTGTCTGACAATAGTGAGCTGCAAACAATTTCTGAAGTTCCACCATATATTTTCAATGCTATTTGTGAAGAAATAGAAAAGGATGCTATAAATTCTTTGGAAAAAGAAAATGAATCAAGTATTCAGTCTTCTGCAGTTGACTTGCAGACAAGCATAAGCCACAACCCCAGCGGCGTCAAATATTCAACTCGTCCAGTTTTAAATAAAAATGATATGGAGTTGGATTGGCATTTCAGAAACGGACTATTAGATTATTTGAAAAGCGACAAAGCTAAAATCCCAGGAAAAAGCAGTGCTGAAGGTAATACGAAAGATGAAAGAGTTTTGAGCAAGAAAAACAAATATAATTCTTCAAATATGGAAAAAAATTCTGTTACAGATTTTGAACTTATAGCAGAAGAACATCTTTACGAAATTGAAGGTTATACTTCTTCTTTAAATAAATTCAGTAACTACTCAAGAGAAAAAGATCATAGATTTATTGAACATTTGACAACTTTAGAGTTACAAAAACTTTTAGGACTTTTCACAAAAGAACAGAAATTAACGAAAAAACAAAACAAAGTTCTTCAGATTATTTCAACTTTTGAAAGAACCAGTATCAAGTATGGAAAGCATATGAATTATAATTCCAACTTTCCTAAAAATAAGAAAAAAGATTCTTTTGCAAAAAATTATAACGAAAAATATTTCGATCATAAAGTTCCTGAATCTTTCTATAAGAGGATTAAAGATATGACACTTGGCGAACTGATAGAAAATTTGAAGTTTGAATTGAACTTTAGAGGAGCAAATTTTGAAGAACTAGGACGAAGAGGATTTTTCCAAAATTACTATAAGAATGATCCTTTATTCAAAGAGAAATTTATTGAAAGTTGTTTTAAGCTGCGGGAACGAGATCTAAATCCACTAAAAATGAAAGGTAATCAATCGGATAGTGATGTAAGTTCTGAAAATACAAAATCCATTGTAAAACCTGACTTTAATCAGGACAAAAGTAAAAAAAGGTTAAGTGGTATATTTAGTAAAACTTGAAAGAAATCTAAATTCTAACAATTTATCTATATTTTGAAGTCTACTTCGTTGATATAGAACGCTTGTCAATAATCAATAATCACTTCACCACGTAATACGAGTTTCAACTAAAAAAATTCAACTATTTAAGAAAAGAGACATCTGTTTTCGGCTACGAAAGCAGATGTTCGAATACATGTACTTATACCTATATACTCTCATCTAAATAAACTATAAATTAAATTTTTGATACTAATTGTAAATTTGAAGCTGAAGGCTACAAGTCTTGTGTTGAATTTCAATTCAATCTACAGTAATGTTATGAACATCACTTGGAAGCTATGACTCTTGGTAAAAATCCTTAATGCCTCGATATGCTTCTGAATTCAAAAATAATAAGATTCCAAACTTCTATAATCATTAATAATACATGTTTGTAATCAACTCTAGATAGCAATGCTGTAATGCCCAAAAATAATACAAGAGAATAAAAGATGAACAAAAAAAAAAAAAAAAACAGAAAAATAAAACACAACATGACAAAAGACAAATAGTTAGCAGCCTAAAATTAAAATTAACATCTCTAAACAAATCTACTTTTTTGGGACAACGGAGCAACAAGATCTGTAGCCCTCTTGAGCATATTTTCAATTCTACCTTTCAAAACACCAGAACCACATTCTACAGTCAAATTAAAAATATCAACTTTTGCCTCATGTTTACCAATCTTTATAGTAGCAATATTCTGATTTTCACCATCATCTTCGTTATCGAACAAGCTCAAAGAATCACCGAATTGGGCACGTAATAATATTTTTATTCTTTTGATTCTTGTCTGTATTGAGGAATCTGCTAAAGATAATGGAAAGTCAAGCACTTGTAATAACTGACTGTCCTCCACTTCTTTTTTCACTATTCCATTTGTGGCAGTTTCTTCATCTTTAATTTTTGGTTCATCCTCAGACTCAGACTCCGCTTTCACATGGTTTTCTGTGTGGTCCAGTTTGTTATCATGTTCGTGTGCGTGATGACCACTACATTGTTTTGAAGATATTTTCACAGAAGCAGGTGAAGAATCAACACTTAATAAAATTGCAATAACCGAATCGGCAATTGTATCATTAACCATACTACTCGTCCATTGTACTGTACATAAGTCAGTCTCTAGAGTAATGTTTATACAGTTCATGACTTCAATAGTAAATTCTTCTGGTTCGTCAATCTTAATATCGATAAAACCAAACATTTGGCTTAAATGCCAAAAAATCAAGTCTCTACCAGCGCAACATCTAATAGTCTGTCTTTCTTTAACAATACAGGTACTTAACCCTGAATATTCTCTCAAGTCTTCAATTTTTAATAAATTTAAATCAAAATTTTTCTGAACCAAGACACCCGAGATCAATTGCTTTTCCTTAATAGGATCAATACTTTCCACTATTTGTCCCATTGCTTTTGCAATTTTAATACCTTTGAAAGAAAGTTTTAAATCATCACAGTTTCTTGGGTTATAAACTTTGACTTCGTTTTCCGTATTTTTTAATTTTTGATACTTTGATAGTAATGCCGATTTCAAACGACCCATTGGATTTGATTCACCATGAACCAATATAATTGATTTAGGGTTTACCAATTCGATAAATTTAGAATTTTGTTCATAGTCAACGTGAGCAGCAAAGGAAATTTCAGTAATACCCAGTCTTCTAGGTATCATTATATCTGGATTATTGAATGACGGTATTTGGGCAGGCTCCATTAACAATTGTTTTGCCATTGTACCTTCAATAGAGTAACCAGTTAAAATCACAGCATTTCTTTCATCAGGGGCCCATCTTTCTAGCAATTCTCTTGAAACACCATTTTGTAACATACCAGGAGCTGCTAACACAATGCATGGATTTAAATCGTCAAATTTATCTAAATTTCTTATACTTTTAATATATTTAAATTGGAAAGGATTTGAATTTGAATCTCTAAATTTTTTTCTAATACTTTCATTCATCATATTTATATAAGTTTGATAAACCGCCATACATTTTCTTGCTAAAGAAGATGCGTAATATATATTAATGTCCTCAAGATCTTCATTATTTTTCCAATACTCATCCAATATCAATAATAATTCTTGTGCTCTACCTAATGCAAATACTGGTAATAAGCATCTACCTCCTCTTAATAAAGTTGAATGTATTAAATTTGTAAATTTTGTTTCTTTTTCAATTCTATTTTCATGAGTTGCAGTACCAAAAGTAGATTCAGTGATTAATATATCTGGTCTTGTTAATGGAACTTCAGCTATATTTAAATGTCTATCTTCTTCACGTGAATAATCTCCAGTGAATAATACTTTAATTCCACCAATTTCAATGAAAAACATTGCAGCACCCAATACATGACCTGCGTGATAAGCTGTGAATCTTATACCATCAATTTCTACTGTAGAATGATAATCAATAGTTTCAATTTTATCAAATGATGCAGCCAAATCATCATCTGTATATAATGTCCCAGAATTCACAGTTCCGCTACTGTCATCACCAATCATAGTAACTCTAACAAAATCGTTTAATAACCATCTATAGATGGCTTTTGTAGGGTGAGTCATAAACACTCTTCCTTTGAAATTTGTATGTTGCATAACAAACGGCAACGAAGCAGCATGATCCAAATGGAAATGACTAATCAAAAGTATATCCACTGTTGACAAATCAAATTCATCATAAAAAGGTAATGAAGATAATCCAGAATATCCTGGATGAACACCTGCATCCAACATAACCGTTTTCCCCTTGAATTGGATTATATGACAAGACCTCCCAACTTCATTCCCTCCACCCAAACAAAAGAATCGAAACTGCTCTGTTTCACCAGACTGCTTTCAGGCAAAAAAAAAAAAAACACATAGTTCAATATTCAAGTTAGTAAATTCAATTCAATAAAAATAAATATATATATTTATATGAAAACCTCTTTTTAATTAAATACATACAGTACCATTGTCTGTTTTCTTACTTGACATGATTCGTAAAATATCAAACCTAACAGCAAGCAACAATCCACACAATCCACTTCTCTTCTAGATTAAGATATATAATTAAATATATTTCAATTTTATCAATATAATTTTGACTGTTATTTGGTTTTTTTGAAGGTTTTTTTATTTATTTTTTTTATTTTTTTTTTTTGCTATATAATAATTATGAAAAATTACGACCAACAAATTTTTATCAAAAGTTGTTAATAAATAAATTGAAATTGGTTTTAATCAAATAATCATTGCATCGGGATAATCGAGGAGATTATATTGATAGAGATAATAGGAGATGACGGAGAAGTCAGTTTACGAGCCGTTTAGTTTGATCAAGTTATCGTTGGATGAACAGGTGTATATTAAGTTGAGAGGTGCAAGAGAAATGGTTGGTAAATTACTTGTAAGTATGAAATTATATTGAAATATGGAAGTTTTAAGGTTTTAATTGAATTAAGGAGTAAAGCAAAAAAATAGAAGAAGAAAAAAAAAGAGAGACTAACTTTGTTATTATAGGGTTATGATTCACATTGCAATATGGTATTGAGTGATGCTACAGAGACAATTTTTGTTGTAGATGAAGAAAATTCAGAGCCAAAGACAATAACTAAAAAATCAGAGACAATATTTATTAGAGGAGATTCTGTTATTCTTGTTAGTAATGCTCAGGATTAGGATTAAAATCAGTTTCATTAGCTTGTACGATTAGAAAGAAATATTTGAAGTTTAAAGTTTTTCATTATGACTGACACCAGGTCAGTCAGTTAGTTAGTTAGGTTCTCTTATGTTGAGACATAAATATATATGTATTATCAAATTGGCAAAGGAAAAGAAAAAAAAAATAAATAAAAACTTTAAAAGAACTTCAAACAAGTTTGAAAAACTCTGGTTTTTGCTCTGTGTAATATTCTAATGTAGGATACAACTCTTTTGTTAATGGTCCATCTAGTAAAGCTGTACGAACATAATACAGATCCGATGCAAATGAAGTAGTTATTGCATAGATTGTACTTCCACAAGTGGAACAGAAAAATCTATCCTTTGGATTTCCACTTTCTGTATCATAAGATCTAAATTTCTTTAAAGAATTATCACCTTCAATCAATTTGAAGTTATTCTGATTCCAAACAGACATATAATGGCCAACGGAACTGGAAGCCTTACGACAATGCTTACAATAACATATCAAAGACACTGAAGGTGGACCTGCCACTTCAAATTTAATTGCTTCACATAAACAAGAACCTCTTCTGGTAATTGACGAGTCCTGCGAATTTGTAATACTCATTTCACTTTGAATAATTCAAGTATTAATGTTAGTTTAAAAGGCTGCACACATTTTTTGAAAATTTTTATTCTGTTTTTCCTGCAGAAATACATACAAAAACTTACAACAAAAATAAATAAATATAATAAATAAAAAATTGAATTGAATTAAATAAAACAATTATTATGAAATTAGTAGGATATAGATAATAACTTTTTGTTTTAAAAACGTTTTTTTATTTTTAATTTTTTTTTTTTTTCTCTAAAATAAAAAGGAAATGGAATTAAAATGGAGTTAAAATTAAATTAAAATTGACTGCTTTTTTTTTTTTTATTTTTTTTTATTTCTTTTTGTGTGTGTCTGTTTCGAATTAAATTGAATTCCGCCTTTGATTGATTCTCTTATGACGTTCTTTATGTTTTTTATTAGCACCTTTAACCTCAGGCATGGTACCATTGTCTTCAAACTCTTTGAAAATGGAGTTACCAAAACTGGCTCCAACACGATAAATCTCTTCAAATTTACCAAAATCCAATGTAGCATAGTTTTCAATAGGTGGTCTCAAATATATAACTCCTCTAGTTCTCTTGGCCTTTTCCAATGCATTAACAGATGATACATATGCTAATCTCATTTGAATTTCAGCCATACTAGGAACATTAGCATGATTAGAAAATGGATTCCATCTATTAAATAAAACCCAAGCACCACTTAAAGAATCTCCATATGTCATTGGTGATCTATCATCAACAGATCCAACATCAACAGCAAAAATAATACTGGCCCCACGATTCTTCATCTCTTCAACAGGTAAATTATCTATATACCCACCATCTAAAAGCATAGAACCATTGTCAGTTAACGGTGGAAGAATACCTGCTAACGTCATTGAAGCACGAACATATCTCCATGCATAACCAGAAGAATGTATTTCCATAACAGAGTTGGTTATATTCGTTGAATTTGCATAAAATTTAAGCCAGAAATCTTCAATTCTTGAATCTCCAAATGCTTTCCATATACCTCTATTAAATTCATGACCAGTAACATATGAAGTTACCGGATAAGTTAAATCTGATAACAGTCTCCAAACTGAAGAAACTCTTCCAGCAAATCTTTTGGTCCTACCATAAATTGGTAACAAGTCATAATCTTTAGCATACAATCCACCAACAAAGGAACCCATGGATGTTCCACCTATCATGTCCACAGGAATACCATGATCTTCCAACGCTTTTATGATACCAATATGGCTTAATCCACGTGAACCTCCTCCACCCAATACCAACCCAACTGCATTACCAGATAATATTCTAGCTAACCTCAAGAAATCAGATTTATGGCTTTGAATAGGTTGATAATATTTTTGTTGAGAATACAAGTGTTGGAAATCTGGTAAAATCTTCAACAAATCATCCTTGATAATATTCCCAACCCTCGATTTAATATTAGCAATTTTGGTTTGAGAGGATTGTATCATTTTGCTGGATCTTAAGGTTAACGGTAATACATTGTTAGATTCAGCTGCAACTTTGCTGATAATATTTTTCCTAACATCCATTTGAACATGATGATGGGAATGAACCCAGATTCTGCTTTTCAACCATTTATTTGTTGAGCCAGGTTCTACATATCTGGTAGGATGCAACAATATTAACTCAGTTCTAGCAGTTGTTCTCATTTTAACTAATAATCTCTCATAATCACCAATATCTGGGCTTAAAGTAGCATCTGCAACTAATAAAATACAGTCACCTTGTGAAATAGCAGTATGAGTCCATGTTGAACTAACAGGGGTATCAGTGACATAAACCACAGTTTGATACTTTTCTTCTAACTCAGCAAAAAACCCAGATTGCTTCAACTTTGCCATTTTATCGAAAGCATGCTTACCCAAATGATTTAACGTGGAAGCTTGATTCAAAGATATAACAGACCTACCACATGCTTTAAATGCTAGAACTAGTTTTGAAGCGAACTCGGCAACAGGCACACCATGTGTCACAGGTAATATGGTGATAGTCCTATAATCTGTTGAACCCTTATAATTACCAGAATTATAAGTTGATGGTAAAGCAGAAATCGTCGGATTTTTATAACTCGAATTATTTGAATCACTGGATTCATTAATTTGTTGCATTCTTTCAGCAACAATCCTTGAAACTTTAATCATAATCGATGGTTTGCTCATTGCTAAAATCTCAAACAAAGTTCTTGGAATTCTTGCAGTTTCCGAATCTCTAACGGCAACCATTGTTGAAGGTCTTAAAGAAGCAGTCAAGACCTCAACTTCCCCTAAAGATTCACCTTGGCCATTTTCTGAAAGCACAGTAATACAATTCTCTTTCTCTTCAGAAAGAGATGAAGAACTTTGTCTCCTATCATTTGAATTGTTAATATCGTCTCCACTATCAGGACTTGATTCTAGAAGCGATCTAAATCTTCCATTCAATACAATATAAATGCCATTAGCAGGATCTCCTTGTTTATATAAGATATCACCAGCCTGTGATTGTACCCATTCTAGAGCAAAATCTATTAATAAAATTTCCTTATCTAACAATGGTAAAATATTTCTGGCAACTAAAAGTTGAACAACATAGTATTTGTCCATGAAGTTATCTAAAACTTCTTTTGGTATAAAACCAACATAGCTATTTGTATGTGCTTTAACCGTAACAAAAGATCTATAGCCCACAACTGAACCCAAATAACCTGCAACTCCTCCAGGCTTAATCGTATATAGTTGTTTTTTAACAATCTTCCCGTTGCTAATCTGAGATTTATGAGTTACATCTAATAAGCCATCAACAACATAGTATAATCCAGAAGTACGTTGATTTTCCTCAATAATAGTTGTATCTTTTTTAATGAACATGATCTGTAACTTATTTGCAAGCTCTTTGACCAAATTCTCAAAATCCAAAGGTTTTGCCTTTAGAGATGACTTATTTGTTGTAGACAGCATATCATCTTCGGATGTTGTTAAGTTAGTACCTGCTGTATTTCTGAGTGCAGCATTAAAACTAGAATGTAATTTTGGATTAGAATTCAATGAAAGAGATCTTCTCTTGTAATATAAATTATTTAGATTTGTATAACTAGTATTGTTGATTTCACCCAAAAATGGGCTACTAATTTCACTAAAACTTGTAGATGCTCTTGAGGAAAAAGAAGAAGTCGATTCTCTACTGATACCTAAAATTTTGAAAATACTTTCAATTAATGCGATTCTTAAAGAACCGTCTTCTGTTTCTTCATCTGCAGAAAAAGTTCTATTTGCAACTTCATTATGAGCTGTATCAACATTATTAACAGACTGGTAAGAAATTTCCTTTCTGGATAAGGGTACATTTGATAATAAATCACCTGGATTTGAGCTATTTCTTGATTCTAAAACGACATGCCTTGAAAGGCCCTTTTTGGAATTAGCTAAATTATTTGATCTGTTAAATTTTTTCCTAGAAAGTGTTTTAGCGGGAAATGAAATAATTTCATCACTGCTATCGTCGCTATCTAGTGATGTAGTGTTTGTCTTTGATATTGTTCTAAAACTTTGTTCACTGCTTCTATTAAGTGAATTATTTCTGCTAGAATTGACTGATTTTAGGCCTCTTCCAACTCTACCATTTTCTTGATGATTTAAAGAAGCAGAGGTAGTAGGTGTCAGAACCGATAAAGACGAAATATTATTTTGGGCCATATATTCATTTACTCTTTGAATGACACCATCATGTAAATAAGAAGGTAATTCATATCGAGCTTGATTATTTAAATTAATTTCTGTTTGAAAGATTTCCTTTGTCAAGCCAAGATAATTATTTGCTGTTTGAAAAGTGACTCTATATAATCTTGTTAGAATCATTTGTACTATATGAGATGCTGATCTTGGATATTTTTCTACTAATCTTCTAAAAGCTTCAGCTGGTATTATAGCTATAGTTGAATCTGATTTCGCTCGGGCCACCAATTGTGGAGGTAAAACAGGAGTTGAAATTTTTTCCTGTTCATTTTGATCAGTTAAATTTTCTTGTTTCCTTTCTGCTTGGTTATCATCATCGGTAGAAGTTGAAGTAAAAGGTGGTGTTCGATCATCCAATTTAAAATTATTTAAAGATGAATGAGAAGAATGTCCTTGATAATTGGGCAAAGTAACATCTGGTGGAATTAATTGATCTTTTGAATTTTCAAATAATTTTTTTGGAGAAAGTTCTTGTGTAGATTGTTTTTCATTAATTGGTTCACCATTATCTCCTAAAAATAATTTTAATAAACTAACCATTGAAGATAAAGTATTACCACTTTTAATAACCGTTAATAATTGATATTTTGCACCATCCAAATAAAAATTTTCAGAATCTAATAATTGACTATTATCGAAATCATCATCATCAGGTTTATCATCTGAACCAATTACTTTGGAATAAACAGGTACATTTCCTTCAACTACTATTGAAAAACCTTTGCTATCATCCAAGGAAAATAACTCACCTGCTTCCAATTTTTGAGTACTCATATTTTTAGTTAATTCATGAAATACATTTTTTTCAAGGTAACCAAATATTTTAATAGCTGATAAAAATTCATCCAAAAAATTTGGGAATCTTGAACTCTTATTCCCCAGATCTCTTGATTCCAAAAATACATCCAACTTCGGCGCTTGTCTTTGAGGTTCCAGAGGCAACCTCGAATAAACAGTCAAATACCTATACCGTACAAAGGTAAACACAATACCAGCTATTACCATCATTATTATTAACAACGATTGAAACGACAACGTAATTTGAAAATTCAATTTTAAAATAGATATCAAAAAATTCGGAATAAAAGTGAGTACTTTACCAACAACCTTGAAAAACAACCAAGTCGTAAACCAAACTATAGTCGATATTATAGAAGATTCCCTTGTTGGTCTTTCTTCCAATATAGTCGATATAACCGTTACTATAACACCACTACTACTAGAACCATCTGATAATATACAACCGCCATCACCAACAGCGGTCACCAGCACATCAGCGCTTGACATATCCATTGTCAAAAAAGAAGGAAAAAAAGCACCTATTACTCCTTCTCCAATTATCAGCTCTGATCAACAATTATCAATACCACTTATTAGTTTTATCAACTTCATTTAAAATACAACAATTCAAATGTTGTAATTTCTGAAAACGTTTTGATATTTTGAAGACGACTGTTGTTTTGCGATGTGGTGAAAAATTTTTTTTTCTTTTGTAAGGGCAAAAAGATGATTATCATCTTGATATTGATGTGAAAGAAAGGTCTTAAGAAGAGAAAAGGAAGGCTTTAAAAGGAGGATGATAAAGAGGGTTAGGTTTAGTGTACCCAGTTCCTTTTTGTGTTTGGAGATTAGGGGACGAGGGCGAGGGAATGTGGTTTCTACAGAGGTGCTTGAATTTTCAAGAAATTATTCTAATTCTAGATCTGGTATTAAAGAGAATGGGTTAAAATACCGGAAGAAAGATGTTTATGGGAGGTTAAAGGCCTTGGTGAGGTCTGAATTGGATATGAATTTGAAGGCCAAACCAAAGTTTGTTGATGGGAGAAATAAGATCAAATTGAAATATGATCCAACGTTGGATGGGAATTTTACAGATTTTGGAATTGATAAGTTTAAAATTTTTAGTGGGTTTGAAAAAAATTTCAAGAATTTGGTGAAACCAACTCCATCTCAACGTCGTATCTTGTCTGTACTTAATTCAAAGATATCATGTGTGAACCAGAATAAACAAGGAACAGGTAACTCTTTTGCCTTAGTGTTGTATGCTTTAAGCCTTGAAGGTTTACATGGAGAAGTATCTTCATTAATTATAGTTCAAAATGAATTGTTAGTAAAACAGTATAAAGAAATTTTTGATAAATTCTTACAAAATTACCCAAAGGATAAAGATAATAAAGTACAATATTTATATAGATCAGATGAAATGGTAGAATTGGAACAAGAAACTTTATTAAGCAAAATAACTCCTCATATATTGGTATCAACTCCACATAGATTATTGGATATTATTTGTAAACATCCAGATGATCCAAATTATATCCATTTGAAAACATTGAAATTTTTAGCTTGTGATGATGCTGATACTTTACTTATAGATCATGGTAAAAAAATTAATAAAAAAAGAGCAACTGAAATCTTAATAGACTATATAAATGATTTAAGAGAAAAAGTTGTTAATAATCCACCATTGCAATACTGTTTCATGTCCTCTGTTGATATCACAGATAAAGTTATGAGATTGGTTACAGATAAAAAATGGGCAGCAGATAGACCAATCTTACCTATTGGAATACCTTCTTTAAAGTCATATCGTTTTGAGCCAGCAAAGAGATTACCAAATTATATTTCAATAAGTCCCATACTAGTAACATCAAGTAAAAATCATCAAGAAAGGATAAAGTTTTTTGATCTCAAGACAAGTGATTTGCTGAATAATCTTGAATCCATAAAGAAAATTAGGTCACCAGTAGGAAAAGAATTCGATGAAAATTACAAACGTTATAGAGTAAAGAATAGAGGAAAACTTCCTAAAATTTTATTGGATTCTTTACCACAATTTTTAGAGAATTCCAATTCAAAGTCAGAAAAACTGTTACTAATAGTACCTGAAAATGTTTCAAGTTTGAAAATCTCCAATTATTTGAAAGAGAAATTTGATATTTTTGCTGAACCAATTAATCAATTAGAATTTTCTAAATTATCAAACCTTTTTGTTAGCACTGATATGGAAACTCAATTTTCGCTGTTAAACCCTCAATTTGTAATTGCCACTTCACTGCAAGTAGCAGGCTTGACCCTTCCTGGATTGAAGAAAATAGTCTGTCTTGGAATTGATAGTGTGGTAGATTCAAGTTCTCTAGTTCTCTTAGGTGGTAGGTTTAGGTTGAACGAAAATGGATTGATAAATGATGAGCACTACAATACAACTGACAAACTCAGATCTATAGAGGGAGAAGCAAATATTTCTTTACTTTATCCAAAATCTGCATTTTCCATTATTGAACGTTATGCATTTGAAAGAATAATTTTAAAATCAGGAATTATAAAAATTCATCCACTAATGAATGAATTTGAACCTACAGATTTAAGTACCTACAAAGAGTTATTTGAAGAAGATGGTGATATTTTTGAAAAATTACAACAAAAATTTGAAGAAAATATGAAAATAGAAGAAAATAAATACGATTTATTTTCTTTTAGAAATGAAAAAGGAGGAAAGATCAAATCGCAGGGTCCTAGCAATGTTTCAGGTATTTTACCTGAAGAAAATGAATAATCATAATGTACGTCTTGTAAATTAGCTTGTATATAAATAAATGAATTATAAAATAGCACTATCTAGTTAATGTACAATTAAACCTTAATTATATCAATAGTTTAAAAGAATAGATTAAGTTTTATTAAATGACAATTTATTAAGAAAAATATTACCACGTATTTTTTTATAAATAAATCCAACTAACGGAAAAACAACTAAAATAATAAAACGCAAATTAAAATACAAAAAAAAAAAAAAAGTATAAGAAGGACAAAACAGTTTGTTCCATAAATTTCCCACTTCAAAGATGAAAAAAAATGAGTTCTGTCATATGACAGTATTGATATTAAATAAAGGGATATAGCCGAATATAGCTAAAGTGAAAAAAAAAAAAAATTCAAGACAACGTAACGGAAGGGACAAATCAGACAAAATAAAAGAAAGCAAAATCTAAAATCATGAAGATTCGTATTGTTCCCAATTATCTAAAATAGCTTTGATTTTATCAGATTTAGTCAAATTATAAACATCTTCAAAGTATTCTTTTGTGATAGCAAATGTTTTAGCGGTTAAATTAGGAATATATTTACCAATCAAGTTGGCAGGTTTGACAGCAGATCTTGGGATCTTTTTGACCAAGAATCTTTGGAATGGCTTGACACCAGATCTCAAATATGATGAATGGAATGGAACAGAAATACCCTTCAATGGAATACAAGCAAATCCTCTTTCCAACTCAATTGGTTGAGGTTTAGCTGATGATTTTTTGCTGACCTCGTCAACAATTTCACTTAAATGTTCCGCGACTTTCTCAACAGACATCATCTCTTGTAATTTGACAATATCAATTTTTTGTAATTTGAAGACATTCAATACATTTGTTAATGTATCCAATGCTCTCAAATCACCGGCAGTAACATATTGAGTATTTTCAACGTTGTAGTTAACAATTTCTAATAACCATTCAGTTTGTTTTGCTATATGCTCAACAACAAATCTCAATGCGGCATCATTAAATGTTGGTGAAATTCTTGATGGATTGACTGCACACATACCATAGTTAGACCTACCCAATTCATCTCTTGGGACAGCAACTTGCATAGTCATACCACGGTAGAAGACAACATCAACTAATGATTCAATAGGCATAACATCACCTAAGGAAGCCAAAGCCGAATACTCACCTAAAGAATGTCCAGCAAACATTGACTCTGCAGGAACCAATCCTTTAGATTTCATATCTTCAAATGACGCTTTTTCCATTAATGTTAAAGCAGGTTGAGTGAATTGAGTTGCAGATAACAAACCAGTTGGCGATACAAAAGTGTATGATGTGGTCTCATCAGTAATTTCTTTAAAAATCTTTTCGGATTTCAATTCACCATCGGCTGCAATTGTTTCGAACATCATGCTCTTATAGTTTTCTCTTATAGCGCGACCTTTGGCACCACCGAAATGAATTGTCAATTCGTTTGGATTATTAGTGACAATATCAATGATCGAGAAACCGTAGTTGTTGATAAAGTGTTGGTCTGCTTTATCCCAAACTTCACGAGCAACATCTGAGCTATTATATAAGTCCATACCCATACCTTGCTCTTGCGAACCTTGTCCAGTAAAAACAAACGTAGAAACTGGTTGTTCAATTTCGGCTTCACCAATGAGGACACTTTCTGCTGTTTCAACCTTCTTAGTTACGATTTTTACAATCTTTCTACCGTTGATCATACCAACATGTTCCAACTTAGTTTCCAATAAGTCGTTTGGTAAAACCATTCCGACAAATTCAGCCTTGAAAGCACGTACCCTGTGTGAAATGTTATTAGCGGCAAACTGCTCAACTAATGCTCTGACAGCAGCTGAGGAGTACATACCATGAGTGATGGTACCCGGTAAATTAGCATAAGCTGCAAATACTCTAGATACATGAATTGGATTGTAATCACCAGATACAGCAGCATATGGTTCATTGGTAATTGGTGCTTTTGAAGATAATTCATGACTAGCAGAAATCGGAATAGCATTTTCAAAACTAATTGGCTGTTCTATTGTGGAACCATTTCTAGTCAAATAGCCCATAACTGGATTACCGTGAGATTCACCAGCTTCGTAAACGATTTCACCAATTTGCTTAATTTCCTTTGAAGGTAATTCCAATAAGACTTGACCGGTAGTTTTAACGGACGAGAAAATAGTCTGGTTCTTGAAAGTGACAAAAGATTTACATCTGAAATTCAATGTTTGATTAAGTAAATCGACTTCTTCATCCAAATGAAACCATTCTTTAGATCTTAAGACTGCCACTTCTCTTTCAGATTTTAAAATAACTTGGTATGGTGTTTCAGTTGTCTTTTGGAATGAGTCTTCAAAATCTTCATACTTTCCACGGTAGAAGAACTGCGAGGTGACCTCCATTACTGGCTTTCCAGATCTAAGAATAACACCTAAAACTTCAACCATCTTACCCGTTTCCTGGTTGATAACAGCCTTTATCTCGGCAAATGAACTGACTTTATCTCCAGCTTTCAAAGGAGAAGCACCCGGAATGATTCTGTAACCATTTGATAAGTGAACTAATTTTAACAAATCACCATCAACATTCTTCGGGAAGATAGCTTTCATAATGGCCTTCCAACCAATGACAATTGCAAAATCCATTGGAGCTAAAGTTTCCTTACCTTCTCTTGGAACAAAGTCTTCACAGGAATTACCAATAGCATGTGTAAATTCAGTGATTGCTTGCTGAGTGATTTCAATTTCACCACCTTCAATAGGTTTCATAACATCAATGTCTAATTCGACTGGAACAGAGCTACCAAACCAAAGCTTCCAATAGAATTCTTTAATTCTATCATTTCTATTATCCATGATTTCCAAAATTGGTGCAAAACCATCGGAAGGCTTGTAGTTGTACAATAATTCCAAAGAGATTGGCTTACCGTCGGCAGTTCTATGTTCAATCAAATCAAATTTGATTTGAGTAGAATCAATCGTCTTGATTGATATAACAGGCCTGAGTGAACCTTGTAATGGTTCTAAAGCAGTAATAACTGTCTTTAATGGATCACTTGGATGTGAAATTTCAACAACCAAGTCTTTAGTTGGTGCCAATGTTGAGTGTACTGGATTAGGGACAAAATTGTGACCTTGAACTAATCTTTCTGCAGTCATCAAAGCGCTTCTCCAACTCATTTCTTTACCAGCCAACAAGTTGAACCATTCTGAAGATTCTGGTACATTAGATCCAATAGTGTATGTAACTTTATCTTTAGAGTCCTCAATTGAAACTCCTGGGATTGATGAAACAGGAGTAATTGGAGCACCACCAAAGTATTCAACAACTGGAATAGCAGATTGATCACCGTTGTAGAATTCTTCAAGTAATTTATTAATGTGACCGTTGTGAATAGAATCCAAGATTTCCTTAATTGGCTCATCAACTTTGTTGGTAAACTGAGCAGCAACTGGACCATGCAAAATACATGTTCTTTGAACGTCTTCATCAACAACAGCCTCCAAATCTTCAGATTGCCATAAAGAATCCTTTTTGAAATAAACCTCAAATCTTTCATCCAAAACTGGAACAAAAGGAACCGGTTTTTGAACTGGATTTTGACAGCATAACAAGAAAAATTCACAATCTTGAGCGTTAACCAATTGCTTCTTTGCTTCAGGATATTTATCCAAGACTGCTTTAAGGGCTTCATCTGGATTTTCCAATTGAGCAAAACTTTGAATAATTGCTTCTGATTCAGGTTTCTCAGTAAATCTTTCTTCAACTCTTCTCAATAAAGTTCCAGTTAAGTTTCTCAAAGAAACATCAATCCAACGTTTTGATTTTCTTATATACATCAACTCAACTAATCTTTCGCAAAGTTCTTGGTAAGTCATTTCATCCAAGTCACAAGGACCATTAGCATTCTTACCAAACCATGGTTTTTGAAAATCAGAATTCAATTTTTCAATAATGTATGCTCTTTTCTTTTTCAAAGCCTCTAATAATTTATTCTTTGGTAAGTTGAAGATAGTGTCATCTAATTCCTTCCATAATTTAACACCACGAGTAGCAATTTTATGGATTGGTTCACCCATTTCAGATCTAACTGTAATAATTCCACCAGTTGGCTTCTTATAAGTTTGTTCCCATTTAGAATCTGGAACACCAGAACACTCTGCAATAGCTTTCTTTGCATTTGGTGAAGTACAAGCCTCCAAAGCAACCATTACTCTGGAACCAAATAAGACACCATCAAATGGCATTTCTGGATAGTTGAACTTTGTTGCCCAACTACCAGTCAAGTAAGGATATGTATCTTCTGCAGAACCAAAACCGGAACCTGCAATCAAAATGATATTTGGACATCTTCTAATCTTAGAATACATTTGTAAGATTGGTTGATGGAAATCTTCAAATGAGTGGTGACCACCACCTCTTCCACCAGTCCATTGAAGTACAATAGGGAAGTTTGGATGAGCTTTAGCAATGGTGATACATTGGCTAATAGCATCGACAGAACCTGGTTTCAATCCTAAATGGGTCAATCCCAAAGTTTCGATATATTCGGTTGCAACTTCTAAAGAAGGAACACCAGCACCAATCGACATCGATTGAATAGGTAAACCTTTACTTCTCATTTCCTTAATTAAAGGAATACCCCATTGTAACATTCTTGGATTAACATAGATTAAATTTAAACCAATACCAGCACCTGGGGCAATTTTTGAAACAACATTTTGCAAAGCGGCTTCCATACCTGGAGCATGGAAATAACCACCACCAGCTAACTCAATGTGATAACCAGCGTTAATTGTTGCAGCAACAAAATCTGGGCTAACTGTGGTAGGAGTCATACCTGGAACCATTAATGGAGCTTTACCTAATAATCTAGAGAATTTTGTATCAACATATACTTTTCCGGCTTTAGTTTTAACCAATTTTGGTTTAAATTCAGTTAACCAATTTGGAGAATATCTTACCGATTCGGAAGTTAAATCAAAAATTTCTTGCTTATAACCAAATTCTGAATCTTCTGGTTCTGTATCTAAGACACCAGCAATAATGACTCTTACACCGGTACCATCTTTATTTCTATGTGTTAATGCTCCAAGACCGGATGCACCACCCGGACCAAAATCCAACAAATGTGTTGATTTAAATTGAGTAGCTGCTTCCCAGTTAACAGGTAATTGGGTAATACATTCAACTAATCTTGCAGCAATTGAACCTTGGTAATCTTTTAAATTTTTACCGTCACAAGTATCAAAGACAGGAATTTTTAAATCCGATGATTTAAACTCTAAACCAGAGGCTTGTAAATCGGCAATAATTTTATCTGTAGCTGGAGCTAACAAATGTGAATGAAATGGAGATGAAATTGGTAAAAATCTATTTGAAAATTTCAATTTTCTTTCACTGAATGGAATTCTAGATTGATCCAAACCAGATGGAGCTTTTGCTTTTCTTAAAGTTAAATTTAAACCGTATAAAGATTGAGGTGGTCCTGTTACAACCAAATTTCTAGCACCATTAATTAAAGAAATGTCAATATGTTTTTCTTTTGGTAAATGATGATTTGTTTCGTCAACAAATTTTTTCACTTGTTCATATGATAAATCTCTAATGGATAACATTGGAGAAGGTTTACCTTCAGAGTTTTCAGCTGAATCTTGCAAGACTGTAGGTGGTAATGAAGTTGTTGGATAAGTTTGTAAGCATCTTACTCCGATAAAGAACAACAATTCAACAGCTTGTAATGCCAAATTTTCAAATGATTCCCATGAATCAGCAGCAGCCACAACTACTGCAGTGACTAAACCTTGTGAATGACCTGTTGCACCAGCCAACAAGTTTCTTAAACGTCCTGGTGATATATCCAATACTTTACATGTGACAACGTAATGACAAAGTTGAATGACGCAAATTAAAGGGCATGAAACTGGAATAGAAAGTAAATAATCAACATCTGGAGTTTGTTCAGGGTTTTCTAACCAATTAACCAAATCCAATCCTTGGGTATAAACTCTATTAGTACCATTAGTAGTTTTAATTAATGATTGTAATCTTTCTTGTGCTTTTTCAATGAAATTTGAAACCAATCCATTATATACATTGTATAAATCTCTTAATTCTTCAAAATAATCATCTGTATTACCTTGTCCACCAAAAATTGCATGTACAACAGCATCACGTTTTTCAACAGCTTTAAATAAAGCTGAATTAATTTTATCATTTGATTCATTAATTCCAAATTGATCATTTAAAATCACTTTACCCAAATAATAATTTTTAATTAAATTTACTTTAATTTTATATAGTGTTGTTGGAAATCTATCATCTTCTAATAATTTAGCAGCATATGAATGAATATCTTCACCTTGTAAAAATTTTGCATCAAATTCATGGAAAAGCAAAGAAATAGCATCATTTTTTTCTTGTTTATCAATATTTGCTCTAGCAACATATCCTAAAAATTTAATTAATAATTCTGATTTTGAAGATGGTTCTTCATCACTAGCAAATCCTTCTGTTACCTCAGGAAGAGATTTACTAAACCCATATTTCAATTGTTGGTAAAAAATATAATTTTCTGTTGGAATCAATATTGAAGTTTCAATAGACCCATGATTTAATACCAAAGACCTTGGAGCTGACATTTTCCTATAATAAAAAAAAAAAAAAAAAAGAAATAGTTAGTATATGACGATGATGAACGAACAAAAAAAAAAAAAAAAAAAAAAACAAAAACTTACTATTATATCAAATGTAAATTAAAGGATATTATATTATATTATATTATTAGAACTTGGTAATTTGAGCGAATGGCTAATTGGTATATTAAAAATTTCTATTATGATTTCTTAGCTCAAGTCAAATCAAGTCAATCAAACTGTGTAAAAAAAAAAATATAAATATAAATATATATATATATAAATATATTGGCAATGAAAAATAAGGAATAACAAATTAATAAAATACGTGGTTTGAAAAAAATTAACTTGAAATAACTTATTGGAATTAGCGCCAATGATTTATATATTTATATAATAAATACACAATTATTAATTATATATATATATATATATATATTTACAAATTTATATATAATATTTGATTATAATAATAACTATTAGTAGATCTTATAAAAAAAAAAATATATATATGAAAATTAATTAAGTAGTAAAAAAAAGCACAACAATCGAATTTTTCAATTTCCTAATTTAGCGCCAACGCCAAAGAGCAACAAACTATTTACAAAATATTTTTAAAACCAATTTTGAAATTTTTTCTACCCAACAAAAGAAACCCAAATTTTTTTTTTTTTTGAGTTTTTTTGAGTTTTTTTGAGTTTTTTTTTTTGAGTTTTTAAAGTTTTTAAAGTTTTTAAAGTTTTTCTTACGTAAGGAATGGGTTTGCATTAGTGTATTGGGCACACTACCTAAGAACCGAAAAAAATATAAAAAAAAACCACCACCCCAGAGTTTGGGTGGAATTAAAAAAATAAAAAAATAAATCAATAAAAGGGGGGGCTGCAATGCCCGGAAGAAATAAATATGAAAAAAAATTAAAAGAAGTAAACTTAACTGTACCTCCTACACCAAAAAAGGGAATGAAAGAGGGAAAAGAATCATGGTCGTTTCCCCAATGCAAATATTTCTTTGTATCTCGCGCGCTACCTTTAATTTTACACTATCTTTTTTTTTTTTTTGTATTTTTGTATATTTGTATTTTTCACTCTATGATATGTATAGCCATATCACTAAAAGAGTTACCATACAATTGTTCATTATTTTGTATAAATTGTAATTTTGTACATTTTGTGAAAAAACAATCTTGATAATTGTAATTTATAGTTGGTTCTATATGTACTAAATTTTTTTTCTTTAATTTTTTCTTTGAATGATAAATTTGGAAACCATTACTTTGTTTTTCTTGTTCATTATCTTTATTATTTTGTATACAATTTTTCAATAAAGCAATATTGGGGTATTTTTCATATAATTCATAATCTGACCATTTATCATTATATATGGAAATATCATTTGTTAACATGAATTTAGGTTTATCTTTAATCAAAATTTCTTCAATTAAGACAATAGGTGCATGTGGCATAAAATAAAAATCCAGAAAATTTGAATTTTTATCAATTTTAAATCCTAATTTTTCAATTAAAAATTTAGAATCTAAATTTGTGAAAATAGGATCAAATATTGAAATTTTTTCACCAGATAATTGGAAAAAATCAGCTAATAATTTAAGATAACAAAGTTGATATAACGCTGCACTATCTTGTGAAATAGAACCAATAGTTAAACATCTTATATTGGTAATTTTTGGTTCAAATTTAATCTTATTCAATATTAAAATTGTCTCTTTATAAAAAAAACTATTAGCTAATAGCTCAAGTTTATCACAAAATTCAATATACAAACTATCAATATTTTTTGTAACTGAACAATACTTTGAATTAGACTGTGACTGCCACTTTGATCTTCTAACTACTATAAATTCTTCTGACATCTACTAACCTCATTTAAAATATAATCATATAAATACTATTATTATGTATATTTAAGGGCGATTTATCTCTTCTTCTTTTTTAATATCAATTTTTCTCTTTTTCTCTTTTTCTCTCTTTCTTTTCTTAAAGGGCTTTTTGAACTTTTTTTTTATTTGAAAAAAAAAAAAAAATTTTTTAACTTTTTGTTACTATGGGTTTTTATGTAGCGAGCGGTATTATTCATTTTTTTCTTTCTTTCTTTTCTTTAATTTAATTTAATTAATTAATTTAATACTTTTATCTATTTTCTTTTTTCCTTTCTTTCTGGATAATTTTTTGGGTGTATGTTTAATCATTATCGTCATTATTAGCATATATATTAATTACAAGTCAAAGTGTCTGCATCTGTTTTAAATAATATTGAAATTGAAACTTTCAAGTCCACTATTTTGAGGCCCACGACCCCAATCCCATTACTAAATTCATTATCATTTACAAATTCTAATCAAATGAGAAAGTGTAAAGTATTTGTTGGTAATTCTCATCCTGAATTGGGAAAATTGGTATGTGAGAGGTTAGGTATTGAACCTGCACCTTGTAGGTTGAAAAAATTTGCTAATGGGGAAACATCAGTTCAAATTGATGTTTCTGTGAGAGATGAAGATGTTTATATTATTCAAAGTAGTTCACCAGATATTAATGATCATATTATGGAACTTTTAATACTTATTAGTGCTTGTAAAGGTGGATCTGCTGCAAAAATTACAGCAGTAATTCCAATGTTTCCTTATTCTAAACAATCAAAAATGAAAAAACATAGAGGTGCTATAACTGCTAGAATGTTGGCAAATTTATTAATTATGGCAGGGGCCGATCACGTGGTTTCGATGGATTTACATGCTTCTCAAATGCAAGGTTTTTTCTCAAAACCTGTTGATAATTTATATGGAGCACCAACTTTAGCAAAATGGTTGAAATTGAATTTACCAGATTATAAAAATGCAGTTGTTGTTTCTAAAAATCCAGGTGGAACAAAAAGAGTTACAGCTTTAGCAGATTCATTAAAGATAAATTTTGCTATGATTCATACTGATCGTAGAAGAGCAAAAGATGGTTATAAAATGAAAAAAATAGATTAAAATCTAATCAACTGCAACAAAAAGTGGTGGTTGTAGATAATAAAGGAAGTTCAAAAACAGAAAATAGTGATGGTGAAGAAGAAGATGAAAATATTATTATAACAAATGAATTACAAACTGCTAGAATTGTTAGAGGTCATGTTGTTGAAGATGATGATATCACTTTTGCTCCTTCACTGACTACATCTACAACTTCTTTAATTACTCATGGAACTGATTCTGCATCAACATCAATTTCAGGAAATGGTATACATCCTTCAATACTGGGAAGAAAATTAAGTACAAATTTAAATGGTATTAGTTCAACAGATATGTCAACTTTACATAATAGTAGCTCAAGTAATTTCCATGAATCAAATTCTGATGATGATGATGAACCAGATGTATTAGCTCAAGAAAAATTGATTACATTAGTTGGAGATGTTCAAAACAAACCAGCAATAATATTAGATGATATGGTTGATAAACCAACTTCTTTTATCTCTGCTGCAGAACATTTAAGATTAAACTGTGGTGCAAATGCAGTATATATCGTGGCTACTCATGGTGTATTTTCATCTGATTGTTTAGAGAGTTTGGAAAATTGTAAATTCATTGATAAAATTGTTGTTACCAATACTTATCCTATTAGTAAAGAACAACGCGCAAAACTGAAAAAATTGGTTGTAATCGATGTTAGTCCAATTTTTGCAGAATGCATAAGAAGAGATCATTTCGGAGAATCTATTAGTGTTTTGTTTAATTCATTAGCCGCCATTGAGTAATTTTTAAATATTTACTTTTTGGAAAACGGAAACCGGCGGTGAATTGCAAGGCGTTTTTTTCTGTTTTTTTTTATTTTATTATTGTGGTTTTTCTTTTATTCTTGATTTTTCATTGTTTTGTTTTTGATTATTTTATTTGCTTTTCCTTCTGATCATATTTGCTTCAATTATTTTTCATTTTTTTTTTATTCATTTTTTTATTCACACTATTCATTCACCTTTGCCTTGCCTTTGCCTTTTATTCTGTTTTATATATATTTATATATATTTATTTAATCAACTTATCGGAAAGCGACAAGAAAAAGTCAATTAAAAGATGTCCACTCATATCTATTTATAAGAGAACTCAGGGAACTGATAAACATATATATATATATAATAACGTATATTCTTAATCGTTAACAGAAAAGCAAAAACCTTAAAAGTTCAATAAAAACAGGAAAACCAAAAAAAAAAAAAAAAAAAGTACAAAGCATAAACCTATAAACTTAACTTAATCTTTAGCTTGAGCCAATGGACTTGAAATATTGACAGCAGTAAACTTCTTTGGCAAAGAAACTCTGTTGAACCTTGATTGCAATCTCTGTGTTACCAAATCCATATCAAGATGTCTTGTCAAACTAATTCTTCTTATACAACTGATGTAGTGTTTTTCATCCAATTGAACATCTAATGGATCCTGTGTATGACAACCAGGCGACAATCCTAATCTGATACTATGTTTTTTCTTACCACCTAACAGGTCATGCGACTCATAAAGCTCAAATACAATTTGAGACAAGTAGTCCAATTCAGGTAAGGCATTTCTAGAAATCTTCATTGGGATTTGAGACTCGTAGATAACATTAAGCAATGTATATATGTGTGATTCTTTTGTAAAATAAATGAATGTTGAAGGAGTATCAGTTTCTCTCATTGCAGAGATATCCTTCAATATTTGCTTTGCCAATGGTAACGAAGTTAATAAACCGATATCTAATTTTTCATCGTCTTCAATACCGTACTCCTGTGGACATATAAAATCAAAAAGAACTTTGGACAATCTGTATAATTCTCTTAATTTGGCAAATTTCATATCATCAAAAGGTGAGTTTGAAGAAGATCTAGGAGTTTTGTATCCGCTATCTAAAACCCATCCAATGGATCCAACAGCTTTATGCGAGGAAGAAGATGATGTATGACCTGTTAAAGGTGCTGCTTGGGTTAACAGTTGATCAGAAGAAGAACCAGGAGGGATGTTAGGCAGAGGTGAAGTACCTAAAGGTGTAACTGATACTTGATGTTGATGCTGCGGTGGAGGTGATTTGTTTCCTAAAAGATCAAGTGGTGATGGTTTCGAAGGTGAAGAAGATGTGCTTGCATCTAAAATATTTTCATTTGGAATCTTGAAGTTATTCAGGGCTAAGACGTTAACAGGGTATTCTTTAACTAATCCTTCGTTCATGTTTTTGATCAATTCAATGTAATCTTTGTTTTCAGAAGTAGCAAAATCTGTAGGATCAAATATCCTTTGTAAAAAGTTCCTATTATGAAGAGCATCATACTTCATTGCATCGTACAACTCAGAAATTTTAGAAGGATGAACTTTTTCAACATTTTCAAATTCCCTAAATAATTTATCCCATCTTTCTTTAAATAACATCGGGGTATCTCCGCAGCACCATCTTTTTTGAAATTCTGAAATATAACTACTGTCGTGGTTAAAGTTAAATTCCATTAACTTACGATGATAGGTCATCAATTCCACAACTCTTTTCATCACTAAATAAGGTTCAGGCATCTTTGCGGGCCATGCAAATTGTGATGGAGCCTCCTTCCCCTGTCTGATTAATGGTTTCAATTTCTTTTTAACTTTGTCCATTAAGTCTTTAGCTGCATTACTATCATCTAACAAATCTTTTCTTACTTGTAAGAAATCTGGAGGTAATTCTTCAACATCTAAAAATGCAGAAGAAAACAATTGAGCTGAAGCAACGACTCTTCTTTCAGATGAAGTGAAAACTTTAACAGATTTCAAAGCCTCTTTGTTCAATAATTGGATATCTTGTCTCAATTGCTCACCTACATCTAATGCCTGATATCTAGCTGAGTGTGTTGGTTCACCTCCCCATTTAATAATTAACTGAACTTTTTCAACTTCATTTTCTGAAGTCAAAGCTGGTTTTAATTGAACTTTTGTTCCCGGAAAATTCATTTTCTTTTCCAAAGCAGTTGCCAATTGCTCTAATTTAAATTTATCTTCCAGTTTTTGTTCTTGGGCAATCTGAACTGTTTGTAAAACAATCTTTAAGTCTTCAACTGCTCTAATAATTACTTCTTCTTTATGACCTTTTAAAAGAGAAATAAATAAAGGTGATCTAAAAGAGTATTTGAATTTTTCTTTAGGAGTTCTATCAGCATGTCTAATAACGTTAACCAAACCTTTGAAAACCCATTTTTGATCTTTCTCTTCATTAATTTTAGGTAATAAGGAAGGTGGTAATTTTGATTTAAATTGATCTCTCAGAACTTTTGCTTCAAAAAACATATTTCTCAATATTCTAGCACAATTATCGTAATAAGTATTATTATCTTTAACAAAGGAAAATCCATTTACATCAATAACATAACTTCTACCTTCAACTCTCAATAAATCAAAGCCACAAATTGTTTGTTCAAAAGCTTTTGAAACTTTTTGTGCCATTTGAGTTTCCTCTGCAGATAATTCAGTAATGTAACGTACTTCTTTACCATGTGTATTTCTTCTAACGATTCCATCAACAACAGGGGATTTTCTAGTTTCTGCATGACAATAACTCTGACCAACGGTATAAGCTTTAACATCTTCAAAATTGTCTGTATTCATGAATTTTTCATAAAGATATGAACCTTGAGTTCTTGGGAAACTTAAATTTTCATCGAATTCAGAAGATTTATTACCAATTTTTCTAAATAATCTTCTACCACCTCCACCATTCTCTTGTGCATAATATATATAAACATTATGATCTTCACCATCTACTGGTTTTTCGACAAAAGGTTTTTTCAAGATTTTACCATCAACCATCAATGTATCATCATCTATCATTTTCCATTGAGGTTCTTTAACTGGAGAACAATCAATTCCCTTTTTAATCAATTTTTCTTTCAAATCCACATCAATAAAAGGTCCACCATCTCTTGATATGATTAATCTTTCAGGAGTAGGAACTTTTGCTTTATCTAAAATATCCAATACTAATCTTCTATCCCAAAGAGCCTTTTGCATAATTATATCATTGATAAGATAAGGTTTCCTCAATTTAACATATCTAATGGCTTTATCTAATGGGAACCCACTACTGAAAAAACTAATTAAAAAATCACAAGTCGGCCAATTTTCAACAGCTTCATCTAAAATGACTTTATCTCCAAATATAACTGTTTCAAATTCTCCATTTTCAATCAATCTGTTTAATATGTGCCTACATGGTTTACTCAACACTTTTGCATCCATTGCACAAACACCAATCTTACCAATTCTAGGTAATTTAGGACCTATTGCTTCACCAATTGAAAAACTTCTCAATTTATTGGAACCATTATTATTATTATTATTATTATTACTATTGTTATTGTTATTGTTATTGTTATTACCATTCAGCCCACCATCCTTACTAGTTAGCAAATTTCCCGATGACGAGCCTCCTGGACCTCCTCCTAGTAATGAATTATTAGACGAAGTATTACTTATCGTCGGCTGCAATGCAGAAAAACTTGGTAAATCAACAGTAGAATTTGATTGAATTAATGGAGAAGCAGTTGCAATTGACTCTGTCTTTGAAGTCTTTGGAGTAAAACCTTCTAATATGGGCGCTATCGATTCCATGGCCTTCTTGTGTTCCTGAAGTGAGTTAATTGTTAAAGGAGGAATTTCCTCCTCCTTCTTTATACCATCTTCATTCTCTTGATCAGCCATCTTCCTCTATTTATATAAAGAACTTCATATAATTGATAATTAAAATTTACCCACAGGTTAAAAATTTAAAATTAAATATATACATACACATTTGCAAAGAAACAGAGTAAGAAATAGCCTTTTACCGGATTTGGACTAATTTGCTTTTTCAAAACACGACTGTTGTTTCAGAAAAATAAAGTAGTTCAAGATTAACTCAATTAATTATTTTGGGAAATTTTTTTTTTTTTTTACAAAATTCTCTACTACCGAAAATGGAAATTACTTTATTTTATTAATTGAGCTGCCACCACACTACTATTTTAAGAAAAAAATAAAAATTGCAATTTGATATTTAACGAACGACTGTTTTTAATTTTTTTTAATTTTTTTAATTTTTTCTTTTCTTTCGTACCTCATCCTGAAAAATTTTTTACTGTATTTTAATTTATTTTTTAGTGTCTAATAATATATATAAGTAAATTTAATTTTTGTTAAATTTAATTCCAATTTAAAGAAATTTAAGAACCATGCCTGCAATAGTGGATGGTATTAAAAAGAGAAAGTTGGATAATGGATCTGGGTCTCTGGTAAAGGGGAAACGTGCTTCCAAGATTTTTTCTCCCTTTAGAGCAATTGGTGCTGTTACTAATGAGATTCCATTTGCTGTTGGTTCTTTAGGTAATTCATTTTATATTGTTACTAGTGTTGGTAGTTCTTTCCAAATTTATGATGCTAATACGTTAAATTTGTTATTTGTATCCAAGAAACAGACTCCTGGGAAGATCAACTATATAACGGCGCATTTCCATTATGTTTATTGTTGTTGGGATAATTGTGTTGGAATTTATAAAAGAGGTAATTTGGAACATTTAATTAATGTTGATACAAATGAAAAATTGATTAAATTATTAATATTTGGAGATTATTTGATTTGTTCAACAAAAAATGAAGTTTTCATTTATAAAAAAAATTTAGATTCTGATAAAAAATTTTTTGTTACTGAATTTTATTCATCTTTTAAGATTGCATTTGATGAAATCATTGATATTGTACATCCACCAACTTATTTAAATAAAATAGTAATTGCTACACAAACAAATTTAATCATATATAATGTGAAAACAGTTAAATTGATTTTCACTTCAGAGATCTTTCTGAATAGTTTAACAACATTAGAAGTTGCACCTGTATTAGATATTGTTGCTATTGGATTTAATAATGGTGAAATTTTTTTTTATAATTTGAGAAAGGGGAAAATTTTTAAAAAAATTTCAACAGGAATAAATAGTTCAAAGATTACTTCGTTATCTTTTAGAACTGATGGATCACAGCATCTTGTGGCTTCATTTTCAAATGGAGATTTATTTTTCTACGATTTGGATAATAAATCAAGATTACACTTGTTAAGAAATGCACATAAAGAAATATATGGAGGGGTTTCAAAAGTGGCTTTTTTAAATAATCAACCAGTTTTAATAACAAATGGAGGTGATAATCATTTAAAGGAGTATTGTTTTGATCCTTCATTATCGTCTTCAAACTCTTCAATAGTTTCTCCTCCAAGACATTTAAGATCAAGGGGTGGTCATTCTGCACCAATTTCAACATTAATTTTTGATGATGATGAAAAATCTCATTTTATATTTTCTGCATCTAAAGATCGTTCTTTTTGGAAATTTTCATTAAGAAAAGATGCACAATCTCAAGAACTTTCACAACGTCTGCAAAAACAGAAAAATCTTGATAATTCTACTAATGATAAACGTATTGCAGGTCAAACTCTTAAAGAAAAATTTCCAGAAATTATTTGTATGGCCGAATCAAAATCAAGAGAAGGTGATTGGGAAAATGTTATCACTGGTCATAAAGATGAACTGTTTGCTAGAACTTGGGATTCAAGGAATAATAGAGTTGGTAGATGGCAACTTAAAACTATTGATAATGGCAATGTTAAAAGCTGTTGTATATCACATTGTGGTAATTTTGGACTTGTTGGGTCATCAAATGGTGGGATAGGAGTTTACAATTTACAAAGTGGATTATTACGTAGAGAATATAAATTACACAAAAGACCAGTAACAGGAATTGCCATTGATGGAATGAATAGGAAAATGGTTAGTTGTGCGTTGGATGGAATTGTTGGATTTTATGATTTCACAAATTCAAAGTTTTTGGGAAAATTACAACTTTCATCATCTATAACGCAAATGGTTTATCATAAATCATCAGACCTTGTTGCATTAGCATTGGATGATTTATCGATTGTTGTAGTTGATGTAATAACACAGAAACCAATTAGAGTATTTGTTGGACATACTAATAGAATCACTTCGTTTGGTTTTTCAAATGATGGACGTTGGCTATTTAGTGCTTCATTGGATTCTACAGTAAGGACTTGGGATTTACCAACTGGTGGATGTATTGATGGGTTCAAAGTTCCAAGCGTTGTTACAAATTTGAAAATGTCTCCTAATGGGGAATATTTGGCCACTAGTCATGTTAATAGTAATGGAATTAATTTATGGACAAATAGATCTCAATTCAAAGCAGTTTCACTTAGACATATTGATGATGATACTTTGTTTCAACAGATTGCATTACCGAATGCTTCTGGTGATGGTGGATCATCGATCTTGGATGGTGCATTTGATGACAATGAAGAAGGGGAGAATAAAGATGGTGATCATATCAACCAATATGAGACTTTAGATCAGATTAATTCAGAATTAGTCACTTTATCATTAGAGCCTAGGTCCAAGTTCAATACTCTTTTGCATATAGATACTATTAGAAAAAGAAACAAACCAAAGGAACTGCCAAAGAAGCCAGAAAACGCTCCATTTTTCTTATCGTTGGGTGGGGATGCTGTTGGAGATAGGGCTTCCATTGCTGAAAAGAATGGACAAGGAAATGATGATTCTGTTGATATTGAAGATAAATTTGAATCTTCAAGATTAGCTGCGTTAAGACCTAATGATGCCAAGATTTCGTTTGAAAGTGAGTTTACACAGGAATTAAGGTTAGCCTCTAAAAATAACAATTATGATGTTTTTTTACAAAAATTGGTTAACTTTCCACCAGCAATAATAGATTTAGAAATCAAATCTTTAGATTCTTTGGCTCCATACAAAGAATTAATTTCATTTGTACAAGCATTGACGGTAGCGTTGAAATCAAATAAGAACTACGAATTGGTTCAGGTATTGATGAGTATTTTTTTGAAAAATCATGGAGATGTGATTTACAATTTAAAAACTAATAATAATAATAACTCCGACCAAGAGGCAATTACAACAAATACACCAAGTACAATTCTTTTAAAATCTTTAGAAGAATGGGAAACTTTAAACAACGAGAATAACGGTAAGATCGAAGATCTAGTCAAGTACTGTTCTGGTGTTGTAAATTTCTTCAGTGTTAATTAACTTTATATGTATATGTAAATAATAATATAGACGAACGATTATCCGCTATTAACCGGGGGCCCCCTAGTGCCTGTAGCCCAATACCTAGTATTTATTACCTATTTTCCGTTGCCCGTTGTCCGGTGGCGGTGAGAAGCGGTGAGCGGCGGCGGCCGCTGCCGCTCACCGCATTTTTTTGTCGCCGCTCTCTTCTTACAAACAATCAAAACTTAGTAAACTGACGATATTCGATACAATGGCGATGCATCTTCCTATTGTGTTCATTTGTAACCATCAGATCGTTTTCTTTCCCACACCATGTGGACAGAGCCTACAGAAAAAATCGTACTTTTTGGTGTTCTGACACAAAAAAACATCCAAGCATACATACAGATTAACTATGAGTATGAGTGACTAAAAAAAGCTCAGGTGGTTAGTTATAGATGCGCGATGGTGTCATGTGGTTCCCATCTTACCATTTCGCGAATTTTTTGTTTTCCCTCAACACACGTTAGTTCGATTTTATTCAGCTTTATTTTCGCGTAGCGCTAGATCCCAAAAATGGACGTCCGAAAGTTTACACCCAAAAAAAAAAACAATTTTCTCATACATTTGCTTTTTCCCCCCAAAAACTCCTACTTATAAGCTCCTGTCTATATACGCTAATGTGTCATAATAACAATGATAAGAATTTGCAATTGGCAATTTTATTCATTATTCATTAAATAATATGGGCTTATCCTTTTTAAAGTCAATTGTAAAAACTTTGTATTAAAACCAATTCGGTTGAAATGGCAAGCCTAGTTTCCATGAAAGCGAGAAAGTTTACAAAAATTGGTACCCGGAGCTAATGGATATTGAAAAAAATACCTACCTATTTACTTACTTACACAGTATTAGATATTTTAGCTCTATATTTTGGTTACACTAGCTACAACTTACACTAGAATTAATCTATATCATCCAATCCATAAGAGCCTTTTCCGTTTAGTCGCGAATTTCTCTTTTTTAAGAATCAACTGGTGGTGCAGAAAAAGAAAACCGGTGTGAAAAGAGTAAAAAAAATTACTTGCAGCAAGCAAAATGCGGTGGTGATCAAAAATTTTTTCCACTTCTATTAGAAATTGAAGAAATTGATAGAAAACTCAAGGATATATAAATTCAATTTGAATTCCCCCTCTTATTACTACAAAGTATTTTTATAATTTTTTTTTTTTTTTTATTATTATTATATAAATATATTTATAATTAATATAATAAGTTTAATTGAATTCAATTGGTTTTATTAAAGTCAATTAAGTTTAATTTTTTAATTTTTTCAATTTTTCAATTTTTCAATTTTCAAATTTGATTCAAAATGGCTATTACAGTTGGTATTAACGGTTTTGGACGTATTGGTAGATTAGTCCTTAGAGTTGCCTTGGAGAGAAAGGATATTAAAGTTGTTGCTGTCAATGATCCTTTCATTGCTGCTGACTATGCTGCTTATATGTTCAAGTACGATTCTACTCATGGTAGATTCAAGGGTGAAGTTACTTCTGAAGGTTCAGATTTAGTTATTGATGGTAAAAAAATCCATATTTTCCAAGAAAGAGATCCAGCAAGTATTCCATGGGGTAAGTACGGTGTTGACATTGTTGTTGAATCAACTGGTGTCTTTACCAAGATTGAAGGTGCTCAAAAGCACATTGATGGTGGTGCTAAGAAGGTTTTAATCACTGCTCCATCAGCTGACGCCCCAATGTTTGTTGTTGGTGTTAATGAAGATAAATATACTCCAGATATCAAGATTGTTTCTAATGCTTCTTGTACCACCAACTGTTTGGCTCCATTGGCCAAGGTTATCAACGATGAGTTTGGTATCGAAGAAGGTTTAATGACCACTGTTCACTCCATCACTGCCACCCAAAAGACTGTTGATGGTCCATCACACAAGGACTGGAGAGGTGGTAGAACCGCTTCAGGTAACATCATTCCTTCATCCACTGGTGCTGCCAAGGCCGTTGGTAAAGTTATTCCAGAATTGAACGGTAAGTTGACCGGTATGTCCTTGAGAGTTCCAACCACCGATGTTTCAGTTGTTGATTTAACTGTAAAATTGGTAAAAGCTGCTACTTATGAAGACATCACTTCTGCTATCAAGAAAGCTTCTGAGGGTAAATTAAAGGGTATCTTGGGTTACACCGAAGATGCTGTTGTCTCTACTGATTTCTTGACCGATTCAAGATCATCAATCTTTGATGCTAAGGCTGGTATCTTATTATCACCAAAGTTTGTCAAATTGATCTCTTGGTACGATAATGAATTCGGTTACTCCAACAGAGTTGTCGATTTATTAGAACACATTGCTAAGGCTTAAGCTTAATTAATATATAAGTTATTTTTATTCTTTTTAACGACCTAACACGAACTTAGCGTTTTCTTTTCTATTTTTTTTTTTTTATTCCTTAATCTTTTGATTATTTTGGTTATGTTATTTTAATTTTCAATTATATAGATTAAAGATATATATTACATTACATTATTACATTACGAGTTTAACTTTTAGATGATATAGATTAAAAGTTAATTATTTATTACATTAATTAGACCAATTGTGAACGGTGGCCGTTGGCCGTTGGCCGCTCCGGTACTTACTCCGGAACCCACTGCCTTATTATTACTTGCGGCGGCTGAGGTGGTGGCGTCGGCGGGCGCAACTGAAAAATTTCTCTTCCGCCTTTTTTTTTTCCTATATCTCTATTTCCGTCTCCGTCTCCGTCTCCATCTCAGAGACTTGAGAAGTTTATTTTTTTCCCCTCAGTTCCCTCACTTTGCAGCGGTCTTAATTGAGAAATCAACTGGAATGGCAGCACATGTCAACTGCACGGTTTAATATTACCGAATCCGGTAATAGATGGTTCCATCTGTTGCACGTAGTACTTTATCAGTGTAGTATTGTAATAATGTAAATATATATATATATAAATATATATGCTTTTAAAAAGATTTAATTTTAATTGATTTAATTATTAATTCAAGTTCAATTATATTTTAGGTCATATTGACATTCTTATAAAACATTTCTTTTTAACTAGGGCCTACTTTTTTTTTTTTTTTAATTTTTTTTTTTTTTTTTTTTTTTTTTTTTTTTTTAGTTTTTTTTTT
>KV454016.1:1002587-1019854 GCA_001661245.1 Pachysolen tannophilus NRRL Y-2460
TCATAGATTATTTATTATTATAAAAACAAAAAAAAAAAAAAAAAATTGGGATTTAAATATTGCGTTTTTCTTTTACCGCTTTAGAATGCCAGTTGAATATAAGTCTGGGGAAACCGCTGAAGAGGCTCGTCTCTTGGAATTCAAAAATCGAACCAAACATTGGAAACATTTTGGACCTTATCTTTCAGAGAGAAGTTGGGCCACTGTTAGAGAAGATTATAGCGCTTCTGGAGACGCGTGGACTGATTTTACTTTCGATCAATCAAGATCGAGGGTGTATAGGTGGTCGGAGGATGGTATTGCAGGGGTAAGTGACACGCATCTGTTGGTATGTCTTTCTTTAGCTTTTTGGAATGAAGAAGATGAAATCTTGAAAGAAAAATTATTTGGTGTTACGGGTCCTCAGGGAAATCATGGTGAGGATGTAAAAGAGATATACTATTATTTAGATAATACTCCAACTCATTCATATATGAAGTATTTGTATAAATATCCACAGGGAAAATTCCCTTATGAACAATTGGTTGAAGAAAATGCAAAAAGATCTAGAGAAGAGAAAGAATATGAATTGATCGATACTGGAATTTTTAATGAAAATAAATATTTTGATATTGTCTTTGAAATGGCAAAAGATGACGATGACCCAGAAGAATTATATTTCCGTATCACGGCTTATAACAGAAGTTCTTCTCCAGCACCACTTCATATTTGCCCTACTATTCTTTTCAGAAATACATGGTCATGGGGAATCCAAGAGGAGAAAGATCATGAGAAACCAAATTTATCAAAAGAATTTAAAGATAGTGATTATTGCATTAAATTGGATCATTGGAAGTTTGGTAACAAGAGGTTGATTTTTGCACCATCTCCTGGATTTAATGATGATTCTTTAGATATAGAACCAAAATTATTATTTACAGATAACGAAACAAATACCGAAAGATTATACAAACAAAAAAATAAATCAAAATATGTAAAAGATGCATTTCATGAGTATATTGTTGATGAAAAAAAAGATGCCATTAATCCGGAAAATTTTGGTACAAAAGCTTGTGGATGGTTTTCATTCAATGAAAATGGTGGAGTACCTCCTGGTGATTACGTCACAATTAGATATAAGCTTTGTTCTACAGAAAAGGAAAATGAAATTGATGAAGAAGCCTTTGATAACTTATTTGAAAGAAGACAAGGTGAAGCGGATGAATTTTACTGGAGGGTCACTCCATTGCCTTTAAGTGATGAATTGAGAAATGTCCAAAGACAAGCATTTGCCGGAATGTTGTGGACAAAACAATATTATCATTTTATCCATGATTATTGGTACCATGGTGATGCTGCAGCCCCTATCAAACCAGTTCCAGATAGAGCAAATGGTAGAAACAAAGAATGGAAGCACTTGTATATTGATGATATCTTATCTATGCCAGATAAGTGGGAATATCCTTTTTTCGCTGCTTGGGATACTGCTTTTCATTGTATTCCATTGGCAATGATTGATCCTGATTTCTCCAAAAAACAACTAGATCTATTAACGAGAGAATGGTATATGCATCCTAACGGCCAGATCCCTGCTTATGAATGGAACTTTGGTGATGTTAACCCGCCTGTTCATGCTTGGGCTGCTTTTAGAATTTTCAAAATTGAAAGAAAAATGTACGGTATTGAAGATATTGATTTTTTGGAACGGGTCTTTCAAAAACTTTTGTTAAACTTCACTTGGTGGGTTAATAGAAAAGATGCAGATGGTAATAATGTTTTTGAAGGTGGATTTTTAGGTTTAGATAATATTGGTATTTTTAATAGATCAGAACCATTACCTACTGGCGGAGTTTTAGAACAAGCCGATTCCACTGGTTGGATGGCTTTTTTTTGTTTACAAATGTTAAATATTGCCTTGGAATTAGCTAAAAAAAGGCATGTCTATGAAGATATTGCTTCAAAATTTTTTGAGCATTTCTTATTGATTTCAGAGGCAATGACTTTTAGAAATAGTTCTAAAGATGAAGCAGAAGTAACTGTAAAATCTTTATGGAACGAGGAAGATCAATTTTACTACGATGCTATATCATGGGGTGACCCTTGGAAGCAACAGCTTCCCATTAGATCTCTTGTTGGACTTATTCCATTATATGCCTGTTTAACCTTAGAACCTGATATCTTAGCTAAATTTCCTTCTTTCAAGAAAAGATTGGACTGGTTTATCGATAAGAGAAGAGATATTGCGGAACGTAATATTGCTTCAATGGAGTCCCGTGGTGTTGGGGAAAGGTTATTGTTAGCATTGGTAGACAAACACAGGCTTATTGCAATTTTGGAGAAAATGTTGGATGAAGATGAGTTTTTGTCACCATACGGTATCAGATCGTTATCAAAATACCATGAGAAGCATCCTTTTGAAATGAACGTTAATGGTAAGGACTATAAAGTTGAATATCTTTCTGGTGAATCTGACTCTGGTCTATTTGGTGGAAATTCCTCTTGGAGAGGTCCAGTTTGGTTTCCTACAAATTTTTTATTAATAGAATCTTTACAACGTTTTTACTTGTATTATGGTCCTTCATTAAAAGTTGAATGTCCTAAAGGTTCAGGTCAAATGTTAAATCTTGCACAGGTTGCGGAGGAAATCCAACAACGTTTAATTCATTTGTTTGTCCCGGATAAGAATGGTGAAAGGGCTTGTAACGGTGGAGATGATTTGACAAACCATGATGAAAACTTTAGGGATTGTGTTTTCTTTTATGAATATTTTGATGGTGACACTGGCCGAGGTTTAGGGGCATCACATCAGTGTGGATGGACTGGAATTGTTTCAAAATTGATTCAAGATGTCGGTGTGTTGTGTAGGTTCCCCAAGACTCCTCGTAGTTCTAATTCGATTGTTTCTTCAAATATCGAAGCAGAAGAGGCTCAATATGAAATAATGGTTGATGATATTGATGAAGAGAATGGACGCCGTTTAAAGAATTTTCTTCCTAAATCTCCATTTTTGGGTGTCTTGGGAAGACGTCGTTCAGGTAAGTCAATGTTGAACCTAACTACTCAGGCACTTGAGATGACAGATGAAGAAGCAAAGACAGTTGGTAAGAATGGATTTCCTGGGTTATCAAGATATAATAGCGTCGCTACTGTAAATAGTGATAATGCCAATTTGTCCAGACAAACTACAAAGAGTTCTGCACATAGCACTACTAGTGAAGCTGAAGGGGTTTCTGGTCACAACAACTTAGGGTTGATTCATCAAATCAGGCAGGCAATGAAAAATTATAAGATTAAGGGCAACAAAGATGATGATGATCAAGGATACATCTCAAGTGATGAACTTGAGGCGCATACTTAGTATAGCTTTTTTTTTTTCCTTCTTTCTTTTGACAAGAGAGAGAGAGTATTTGGTCTATTTTTATTTATTATCATGGGTATTTCGTTTAAATCTTTTCTTTTTTTTTTTCTTTTTTTAAAAAAAAAAATTTAACAACATATATTAATTAATAAGATCTAAAAATAAATTGCTTATAATTTTGAAAAAAATTGAAAAGAAATAAAGAATACCAGTACTCGTAAATAATAATCAAAGAAAAAAGAAGAAAAGAAAAAAGTCACCAAAATTTACTTATAAGAACCAAAACTATTAATAATATTAAAACTGCAATGATGGCATAAGTGATTAATTTGTTTGCAGCCATTCTTCTTGTCATTGTTTTTATTGTTTTAATACTTTTATCGACATAATTATCAGCTTCACTTAATGTATTTCTAGAATTTGTAATTTGTTCTCGTTGACTTCTTAAATCGTTCAAGATATTAGCTCCTATATCTTCTGTTTCCAATGCTATTCTAGAGCTATCTCTTAATCTTTCAGAAGATCTTTCTAAAGACAGATTATTTGATAATAACAGTTGACGTTGATCATCCAGTAAATTTCCTGAAACACCACCATCTCTATAGTAATTACTTCCAAAAAGGTTTCTCTTATCTTCATCATCCATTAATTTTTTCAAACTTTGTTTCAAATAATCTGTATCTTTTTGATATGTTCTCAATTTAGAATTATAAGTAGATCTATGTTGAGTTGATATATTTTGAATTTCTATATTCATTTGGTCTATTATTTCATAACATTCGTCCATTGATTTTTCCACATCTCTCATTGCTAATCTTCTTGGTTCTATAACAAAGGCAAATCAAATAAAAGCAAAAAAAAAAAAAAAAAACCGTTTCTGTTAGTAAAAAAATTCATTGTATTATTTATACTTTAATGATAATAATATACATACCACCATCAAGTTCCGATATTGATGATAATTTTGTTTGGGCTTCATTAAATGATAGCTTAAAATCAGCTTCATAACTATTAAACAAACTTGATTCCGACATTTCTCTTTATTTTTTTTTCTTTTAAAATTATTATCAATATGAGTATTTCTGAAAATACCACCTGATAAAATCCGATTTATATATATAGAGATTAATAGATTAATAGATTAATAGATAGATAGATAGATTTATAATTATGACCAAAAGAGACATACAAACAGAAAAGTAAAAAAAAAATAAAAAAAAATTTTTTTTTCTTCTTTTTTTCTTTGTAAATTTCTGTCAATTTGTTCTATTTTATAGTAATAAATAATAATTAATATTATTATAATAGTTAAAGGATAGATAAGGCAGAAAAAAAAAAGGTTTGATTTAAGATGTTTCGTAATTTGATATCAGGGTCATTTTCCCATGGAGGATTTATTAGAAATTTATCAATTATTAAGAATTATAATAATTCATGTATAAGGAGAAATAATACAATAGGAATAAAAAATAGAAATTTACATTATTCAGCGGTATTAATGCATGGACATTTGAAAAAACCTAAAAAAGGTGAAGAACTTCATGTTACATTTATAACTAAAGAAGGTGATCAACATACTTATGAGGTTGCTGAAGGAGATTCATTATTGGATATTGCTCAAGCTAATAATTTAGATATGGAAGGTGCTTGTGGTGGATCTTGTGCATGTTCAACTTGTCATGTAATTGTTGATCCAGAATTTTATGATGAGATTCCAGAACCTTCAGATGATGAAAATGATATGTTGGATTTAGCATTTGGATTGACTGAAACTTCAAGATTAGGTTGTCAGGTTTATATGGATAAAAAATTGGATGGTTTAAGAGTCGCACTACCTGCAATGACTAGAAATTTACAGGTTGGTGACTTTAATAAAAATTAATTAATTAATTAAATTTTTTTTAAAAAATTTTTGTGAGAGAGAAAAAGTAAAAGTAAATTATTATTTTTTTTTTTTTTTTTTTTTTTTTCCTCGATTATATCTTTATATTTATTGTCATTTGTCATTTTATTTCATTATATTCTATTTCTATTATATTATATTATATTTTTGTATATAGCACCAATTTGATTTGATTACTATATTGCTGGGCACGGCTAAGATCAATTGGTAAAGAAAAAAACCGAAAATTTAAAAAAGTAGTGTCACAATGACTCAACAAATAGTAAACAGCCCTGAAACTCTTGAATTTTAATAAAAAAAACGTTTAGGGGCTGGAAATACAACTGGGGCTGTATGTAATTTTCAAATTAAGGGCTGTGTACGTTTTTTTTTGTATCTTTTTAAGGGCTGTTTCTTTATCTTGATGTGTTGATGTTTTTTTTTATTTTTTATTTCTATATGTAAACAGAGATGTAACGGCGTCTAATTTATAAAAAATATCTATTTAATTTGAACAAGAATTATTATTACTTGTGGTGGTTCTAGTTATTCTCGGGAAGGGAATTTTTCATATTCTTGTTTTGGCTGCTGCTGGTCATATTTCTATAACTGATATGATGAATATAGGGAAGGAAATGAGTGGCAAGAGTGTTTTAAAAGATATAACTAATAAACAAGGTACCGCTGAACAAGTGGATAAACGTGTTAGCTTAAAAAAAAGGAAAATTGCTCTTACACCTTCAACTTCGAATTTACAAGAACCTAAATTTACGTTACCAAAGGCTCCACGGATTAAAAATTGTTCTAATGTTGCTGATAAAGATGAGATTGTTATTACTGGTGATGAATTAATACAAGATAGAATTAAAAAATTTGAATTTTTTTATAATGAACAAATTAATGAAAAAAATCAACAATTAACAAGTTTTAATAATGATTTTTTAAATTTAAAAGAAAAATATGAAGAATTAAATAATGAAATTAATATTTTAAGAAATTCAATTAAAATTTTTAAAGAAAAAATTTTTGAATTAGAAATGGAAATTAATGATTTAATTCAATTAATACTGAATCAAAATATAAAAAATTTAAATTATTTTCAAAAAAATGAAAAAATTTTAAAATTAGAATTTAAAAAATTTGAATATGATCTTATAAAAGAATATGATAATTTAAAACAAAAATTAGATGAAGAATATAATAATTTATTAAAAGATTATAAAGATAATAAGATAGAATCTGAAATTGAAATTTTTAAAAAAAATTTACAAAAAATAAAATTAGAGAAAGATAAAGTGTTAATTTATTTACAAAAACAAGAACTGAATTATGAAAAAATTTTTGAAATAAAGATAAAAGAAAAAGAAGAATTATTATTAACTTTACAAATTAATCAAAATAATAATAAAAATGAAAAATGTTTAAAATTAATGAAGGAAATCTCATCTTTAAATGATATTAAAAATGAAAAAAAATTTAAAATTGAACATTTAACAAAGATACTTGATAATTATAATGGGAAAATTAATTTAGTTAAAGATTCAAATCAAAAATTAATAAAAAATTTTGAAAAATTAAATAATGAAAATTTATTAATTGAAGATAAATTAAATAAAGCTAATTCAACTCTTTGTGAAACTAAAAAATTTTATAATGAAAAATTAGATAAACTTAATTTAGATTCATTTAAAAATCAAAATTTTTTATATCAAATTCAAGAATTAAATGGGAAATTAAGAGTTTATGTTAATATTAACAAAAATGACAACAATGGGAGAGTAATAAACATTATATCAGATGAAGAGCAAGTGGGAAAAGATGCTGTTTCATTATCACATGAATTATTTAAATTTGACAAAATATACAACTCTGAATCTCCTGAAAACATAGATATGGCTAATGACTTATGTTGTATCATAAAAAATTCATTGTTAAATTCTACAGCTGCATCATTTATTGTAATGGGAGAAAACTATAATAATCATAATAATTGTTTATTCAATCAGATGTTAATCAAAAGTGTTGATATCTTACAAAATAAAAAGACAAATTTTACCTCTTCCGATGGTAAAATACTAAATATAATCAAGTTGGAATTACAATCAATCATTATTTCAAATAATAACAATAAAGATAGATTCAATAATAACCACCCGATAATACATGATTTTTCATCTTTGAGTACTTTAAATTCAAAAAAATTGGTTATTGAATCATTACCGCTGTTGAAAGAAGTTTTATTATTGGAAAAAACTCTTGAAAACGAAGATACCATAATTTTGAGAAGACTAACAATTACAACGGTAAAGGATAAAAATGATATCCATATTAAAACTTGTTTAAATTTCACAAATTTATCTTCATTTATGTTTCAGAAGAATCAGCTAAAGTTAATAATTACTGATCAGCTCTCATCAACAAATAATGCTCAACACACATTAATTAGAACCTTATATAAACATTCAAAAACCTTGAGTATATTAAACTTGAACAATATTTCAGATTCTGAGATGTGTGATTGGTTGCGGTTTGGTCAAGAGTTAAATGATATTAACTCTCCTTGTCTGAAGGATTGTATTGAATGATCAGTTATAATTTTCATTTTTCTATATACTTCTTCAAAAGTTTTATTGTATAGGTTTTTTTTTTATTAGGAATTAAACTAAAAATATAATAAAATATGTGGTAAGTTGTCATTAGTCTTAAGTTAATAGGATTCAAAGAAGATGAAATAATAAAAAAAAAGAAAAAAAAATGAAAGAAAAGAAGTACGTAAAACCTATACAAGCTTCCTGTGATTTTTATATTTTAAACATGAGGTAATTAATTTGAAGTTAAAAGATCATGAATGATCCAGTTCAATTCATCCTTTGTACCCAACTCAACGTCTGCACCATTTTTGGCTCCCGAATCATTGATCTTATTTTGTGGAGATTGTGAGAAAGATCCTTTCTGAGACAGACGATTCATATCATGATTATAAAAGTTACTGAGATTTGATCCGCTATTACTATTATTATTATTAACAATATTATTATCTCCGCTACTCACACCGCTCCCATTTCGTTGTACTTTCTCCAAACTTTCTGAACTATTATTTTGTTGTAAACGCAGACCAATCCCAGGCACAATTTCTTCAGCACGCTTAAAGTTTCCGTTACTAGAATTATCAATCTTAGCTCTAGGTCTCAAAATATCTTCAATTCCAGACCTTGCTTGACGATTCATGCCACCTAGTCTCGTACTATTATCATCCAATAGTTCATTGATGTAATCATCATCTTCGTTCTGGTCGTCGAGCAAAACATTTTGTAGCCTCATATGTGCACCATTTGGTTCAATTAAATGGGGTAGTTGCTCTAAAGTGTCAAACATATCTTCTAGTGTCAATACAAACTTCTTTTTATTATTTTTCTTCTTTCTTTCCAAGTCTTCGGTACTATTTTTCCTATTGTTATTATTACTATCCATTTCAATAAGCTCATTCCTATCATACCTTTTCCTTCTATATTTAGAGACATCGATTGCTGCTTCTACAAGAGTTTTGAGATGAATCTCTAACCCAAGCAACATTATGTTTACAACTTTCTCATCTAAGGCTCCAATCAACCCACACTCTCTAGATATGGCCAACATACGCGTCTTCAACGTTTCCATATCAGGGATTTCAAAACTCTCACTTGAAAGCAATGTCTGAAAGCCATTCACTATATCTTGTGTCCACTGAACAGTGTTGCCTTGAGAAGCAGAAGGAACCGAGCTACTACTTCCATTATTACCGTTATTATTATTAATATTATTGTTATTGTTGTTGTTGTTGGTGTTGTTAATGTTATTATTGTTATTATTGTTATTATTATTATTATTACCACTAACTCCACTGTTAATAGTATTGTTGTCCTTATTTGATACAACGGGTATTTTTGGCAATAAGCTCTGTCTTGTCAATGTCATCGAAGATGTAATCATCATTTTCTTACCTGATTCTCTCGTTATGGACTTCAATCTTCTCCTTTCCTTTATAGGCAATGCCATAATATCTTTTTTAATCCTTTCATATTGTGAATTATTTTTCCGTTTTTGTTTCCTATAATTCGAGCCTCCAAATCCAACTGAAGATAGTCCCACCACTGGTCCATCTCTGAACGCGTTGGTTAAGTTTATGAGTAATAATTGATTGTGCATTCTTGTAGTCACTTTATCCTTTAGTATAACTTGCAATTCTGCCATCAACTCCTTTCTCGAGATTTTCCCCAATAAAAATAAGCAAAGACATGTCTGATACCTATCCCAGTTCTCTCCCAACTTTTTCTGAAACTCTAATAATGATTTGTCAACTTCTATTCTTTTTGATAATATCGGTACATTATTTTTCAATGTATTCTTTGATGTCTGTTGAGATTGTTGAATCAGCGTTTGTTGCTGCTGTAAATGATTACCAAGCGGACCTGCTTTCATATTACTTATTGGACTTCCCCCTGCACTCAGTGTAAGAGACGGAGCCATATTTCTCAACTTAATACTTTAAATAAATTCTTGAATTTGAAAAATTAAAGATTTTTTTCATCTATCCAAGGTACAGAATAAAATATAATAAAAAAAAAAAAAAATAAAACACCCACAAACTCTAACTAAAAATCAAACAAAGCTAAAGAAAAAACCAAAAGCACACAATTGATTCTCACTTCTGATTACTCTTCAAACCTGATTATAACAGATGATTGATTATAGAAATATTATTGTTAATATCGTCTTCACCATTTATAATATTTGTATATATTACCATTCTTTTTTCAACCCAAATTTCTTCAACTTCTTTTTGAGTTAGAACACACTACAAAATTTTACTTAGTTTTAACGTTAAAGACTACGACGACGACAACGATGAAGACGAAGACGACGAAGACGATCAAGACGATCTAGATGGAAAGGTCGAGGTTTACATAAAGATGTCGAAATCACTTTATATTCTATTATTATTATTATTATTATTATTATTATTAGTAATTAATTAATTAATGCTCAGTATCGCTTTATAGGAGAACTAGAAAAAATGTTCTTTAAATCACTATTAAATCCAGTTAAATCATTATCAGCCTTTCCTGCATCGTATGATAAGTCAGGTAATGAATAATCAGTTCTATCAAAATCCTTAATGTCGTTCCTCTTGTTATAATAATCGTTACGATTGTTATTCAATCCTCTTAAAGGTGACCTAGAATAATTTGTGCTTTTCTGTTTCAAATCGTTTATACTTTGAATACTATATGGTCTTCTTTTTCTTTCATCTTTTATATTAAATGTGTTTGTTAATTCATAACTATTTTCCTTTCCAAAGTCTGTTTGTATATTAGTTCTTGCTGAAGGTCTGTAGCTACTATTATTGATTTCAATTTTCGGTTTAGGCACCCATTTGTTAAAATCTTTTTGTTTCTCATCATCTGTATTTATGGTACTATATTTTTTCAGTAAAGCTAAAATTGAATCATCATCATTATTTTTTTTATTATTTGATCTTGATCTTGATGTAGGGATATATTTGTCTTTTCTTGATAATTCAGATTCATAAAATTCTTTAAGTTTTTCATTTTCTAAATTTAAATCAAAAATTTTTTCTTTTAAATTTTGAATTTCAATTTTGGAAGTATTTTTAATATCATTAATTTGAAATTCTAATCTTTCAATTTTTGAAGATAATTTTTTTTTTTCAAAAACAATTGTATTATTATCAAGATTATTTTTTGAAGATTTAATTTTTTGTAATTCATTTTGTAAAAAAATTGATTTTTCAGATAATTTTGAATTTTCTGATAATAATCCATTATTTGAAGTTTTTAATCTTAAATTTTGATTTTTATATTCTAATATAGTTGTTTTTAAATCATCTCTTTGTGATATCATTTTTTTCAAATTATTTTCCAGTTCTTCTAATCTTCTTGATTTTGATAACATTATTCTTTTTGTTTTATCTAATTCTTGTTTAAGTTGATCTTCATTTTTTAAATCATTTTCATGATTTTCAATTTCAATTTCTTTTAATTGTTTTTTCAAATTTTTATATTTTTGAATAATTTGAAGAAATGCTTCATAAATTTTTTTAGAATTATATAATTCATTTGCATAATTTTTTTTCAAATTTGAATATAATTTTACTTGTTCTCTATCATTAATCATTTCAAAATGTTGTTGTTCAAATAATTGTTTTAAGACATTATTTGTTTCTCTTGTTTGTACTATACAATTTTTTAAAACTTCAATTTCATTTAAAAAATTTCCATTACTATTATTATTATTATTATCATTTTTAGATTTAAATTCTGGGAAAGTTCCAGGTAATTTATTATTAAAATTATTTTTCCCATAATCTGTTAAAGTTATACTTTTAATTGTTTCATTTATTTCATCATCTGAATCATACATCGAATCACTTGAAGGAGATCTTGAACCCCAATTAACTGATTTTCTTGGACCATTATTTGTGAAAAACCGCCGTACTGATTGATTTTCATCGTTTTCATAATCATTATATGGAAATTGTATACCATCATCTAAATTTTTTGATTTTTTTGAAGAAACTCCTGATGATCCAAAAATCGTATTAAACGCTCTTGAAAATAACCCATTTTTATAACTGGGTGTTGGCGGTATAAGTTGATCATCTGAAAATGAATTTATTGTTGATTGATTCAAAGTATTTATAGTTAAATCATCATTTTGATTATTTGACCAAAACATCTTCACACTCTATTACTACTAACCAATAAGAAAAAAAAGAAAAAAAAAAACCTTGAAATTTAATAAATAATAAAATACTAGATATGAACCACAGGTAGGTCTATAATACCTCCTGTAAACCTCAAGTTTTCAAGTTTTCAAGTTTTCTTGTTTTAGTAAAGAAACAATACTTAATTAACTAACATTATATAAAACTACTATAAGATAAGCCGTATAGTAAGCGTGTTTTCAATTTTTAATAGTTTTTCTTTGTTTTGTTTTTTTTAATACCGTGTTTGCGTCGCAGATACAAACACTCCTAATCGGGTAATTTTAATATTATAACACACGACTACGTTTTTCTCTAATTTTTTAGCCTGAATGCTAAATAAAAAAAAATGCGGAGCAAATGCGTTTCAAATGCGTTTATAAATGCGCTTTAAATGCGCTTTAAATGTTGTGCACACAAATTTTCTAAAAAAGCGGTACTTAAAAGTATATGTACTTAAATGTTACTGTGCCGATTACAATTGGACATAATTATTATTATTAGATTTTTAATTTTTTTAGTTTTCATTCTTTCCTAAAACACGACATTGGTACGTCCATGCACTACGTGTGTTGATTTAAAAAATTTTCTTTTTAGCGAATTTTCTTTTTCTTTTTTCGTTCATTTTTTCAACTTTTTAAAAAAAAAATTGTCATTACGATTTAAATATAAAACACGGTATTTTTCATGTATTTTTTAAAATACATATATGCAACTATATGCATATTGTGAGCGTAGAATATGTATTATAATAGATTATAATATTTATATAATATGTTATGATATGTATATATATGCATTGTCTGTGGATCAGTATGTAAGGATATGCGTCGTGGAACACATACCTGCAGGACTCTACTATTGTTTATTTTTATTTTATTATGAATTATTTCCTTTTTAATTGAATATTTGATCTACGCATTCTGTTTCTAACGTGTATTATGCTGAGTTCACCATAAAAAATAATCCCCTTCTATTAGAAAAAGGAGACTTATTTTGATCTAATCTCTTCTATAGCAACAAGTTGGTATGAAAAAAACAAATAGATGTACAGTGGGAAATGTTTTTTTTTTTCCAAAAAAAATAATGAATGGTATATTGGATCGATTGTTATTTAAATAAATTATACTGTTGTTCTTGTAATTGAATTTAAAATATATTGAATTTTTATTCACTTTTATTTATTATTATCAAGAGATATTGTTGTATATATCCTTCTTTTTTTTTTTCTTTTCCTTTCTTTCTTTTTTTTTTATTGATTTCGTTTTAATGGGTTATTGAGATATAGATTCAATTTTGCATATTTTTTTTTTTCATTTGTTATTGTGTGTGTGTTTTTAATTCTTTTTTTTTTCACTTTCCTTTCTCTTCTAAATTGTGTTGTTTTCTTTCATTTTCTTTTTGATTCTTTATTCATTCTCTCATTTATTTATTAACTTTCTCTGAGAAAGAATTAGAAAGAGGGAAATCAAATCATCATCATCATTTTATTTTAATACTGCATACATCATTATACCCTTCATTCATATTACTGCACTTTTCTAAATCTTCATTTTAATTTTTTTTTGTTTTATTTCGTTTCTCATTGAATATGACCAACCAACAAGAATCTCATAGGTTTAGATACCGTTATGATCCAAAACTTTATCCAGATCAACTTATTGAAAATGAAATTCGTGCTCATAAACACGTTATTAAAGAATATTGCAAAGAACTTTCTATAAATGCTTTTGAAGAAGCTGATATGTATAAACCAGATTATAAATTAATAGAACAACAACCACAATTAACACCAGAATTAAGACTGCCACTTTTAGATTTTTTACTTAAACTGTCTAAAAAGACAAAAGTATGTACTGGAATTTTTTATAAAAGTGTTAAATTATTAGATAGATATTGTTCAAAAAGAATTGTATTATTAGATCAAGCACAATTAGTTGCAACTTCATGTTTATGGTTAGCTGCAAAGACTGATGGAGGTTGTAATCATTGTGTTTCTTCTAGTTCTTGTCCAATTGGAGGTAGATTTATTGGACCTACTATTAGAGCAAGAATACCAAGATTATCAGAATTATGTCAATTATGTGGACCACAATGTTCATATGATGAAGGAATGTTTAAACAAATGGAAAGACATATTTTAGATACATTAAGTTGGAAAGTTACAGAACCAAATATTTATGATTGGGTTTTAGAAATGGATGAAAATCAAGAATATTCTTATAATGATAGACAAGATGAACAATTATTTAATTTAAAACAATTTATTGTTGATGCTTCATTATATAATTTCAATTTAATTTCAACACATCCAGCAGAATTAGTTTGTTCAATAAATAATCTTTTAAATAGAATGGTTACAATTACGAAAAATGGTAAAAAAAAATTGAAGATAATAATAATAATAATAATTTTTTCACAAATTTAATTTTACCAACAATTAATAATGATATAACTGAAAAAATTTTAGAAGCAATTGTTAAATCAACTGATAGTTTAATTTCAATTTATTCACCATTATTGGATAATGAAGATGGTAATACTAATACTTTAAGAACTTTTATTTCTTATTGTTTTGATTTTTTACAATCTATTGAAAAATCAAAAGATAGATCACCTTCTGAATCATCAATTATTTCAAATGTTTCATCTACTTCATATTCACTTTATGAAGATGAAGATGATTCTGAATTTTCAGATAATGATTCAATTTTCGATACAAATAATCATATTAATCGTGAGAAACCAACTATATCAAAGAATACTTATTCACCAATTGTACCAATATCGATAAATAGTAGTCATACATCACTTGTTGGAGACGTTTACTCCAATGGTAACACCCATGGTAACAGCCATGGACAGTCTCAGGGGCAACATAATGGGCAACGAGTTGAAAACTCTGTTGAAGAACCCAACGGAGAACCTGTTGGAGTTGGTATTTCTACAACTACCAAGATAAATACAAGTTCAAACAAAAAAACTTGCACCACTAGCAAAAACAGTTTAAAAAATTTTCATACAAACATTACTGGGACTTCACCTACTTTAAGAAAAGTCGGAGATGATATAAACTATAAAAACATGAGACGACCATTAGGTACAATTTCTTCGGCTTCTTTAAACATTTTTTAAATACCTACATTAATATATAATACAAATGATTACATTTTTTTTTTTTTCTTTCTTTTTCTTTCTTTTTTCTTTTGTTTCCTTTGGAGTTGAGTACTTTAAAACAATAAAATTTAAAAATTATACTATACGTTGTATTAACTGATTTGATAATATATTAAAATTTAATATATCAAATAATAGTAATAGTAATAGATGAAAATTATGCTTAGTATATTACCATACAAAGTAACAGCCTCGTTTTCATTTCCATCATCAAAGATGAAAATTCAATGATTAACCACGAACTAATGGTTAATAAATAGGTGTTCAATCTCAAATCTTAGATCTTAGATATCTTCTACTTTACTTCTACTATTACATCCACACCACTTATTCTATCACTAATTCTGTTTTATAAGAACATTTATAAAACCTTTTCTTTTACAAGAATAAAGAAAATTCCTTAGTAAAAAAAAATTTTTACACGTCGCGATTAATTAAAGCTCTGCGGATAAAACAAAAGAAACATATTATAATATAATATATATATTTATATTTTATATTTAATATTATTATTATTGATTTATCCTTTATATTCATTAACAACTTTTAGAATCAAATCTGATTTTAATCTTTCCTTTCTTTTCTTTTCTTTTCTTTTCTTTTTTTTTCTTTCATTTTTGTTGTTTTTGTTGTTGTGTTGTAATCTTTTTTTTTTTTTCTGATTTGTGATATTTAAAGGGATATATTGAAAAGAAGGAAAAAAAGACACTAAATTAATTAAGTTGTACGTCTTTATTATTGAAAACAAAGGCAAAACAAAGAGGCTAGTATTTGCAAGAAAAAAAAAATAATAAAAAAAAAGATATATATAGATATTTGAAGTTATATCAGTCGATATATAATAATCTTGGGTTATCCATCTAGTTATTATTATATTGGTAAAAAAGAAAGAAAAAAAAAAATAAAAAAAATAATCAATTTCAATTTTATAAATTAATTTTATTTTAAAAGGGATTATTAGCTTTTTGTTCTTTTTTGTTCTTTTTTTACTTTCATTTTTTTGCTTTTCAAGAAAAAAAAAAAAGAAGAGATTATTTATTTAAATTATATTGAATTTAACTTCCAAAAATAGAGATAAAGATAAATCATTTATTGATTATTAAATATTTGAAGTAAATGTTTGGAATAACGCCAGTTGTTTTTTTAATTTTTTCCATATTTTTCACAAGGTTAATAAGCGCTGATAACGATACAACTTTGGAAGGTACATGGTCATCTAAATCAAATACAGTATTTACTGGGCCTGGTTTTTATGATCCTGTTGATGAGTTACTTATTGAACCAGCATTACCAGGAATTTCATTTTCATTTACTGATGATGGATTTTATGAAGAAGCAATATATCAAGTTACTCCAAATCCTCAAAATCATTCATGCCCAACAGCGGTATTAATTTTTCAACATGGAACTTATGAAATACTTTCAAATGGATCCTTAACTTTAACTCCTTTTGAAGTTGATGGTAGACAATTATTATCAGAACCTTGTGAAGATAGTGGTGTTTCAACTTATTCTCGTTATAATCAAACTGAAGATTATGAAGAATTTGCTGTTTCTGTTGATGCTTATCATGGTCGTTATAAATTACAACTTTATGAATTCGATGGAACTCCTGTACAGCCTTTATATTTAGCTTATAAACCTCCATTGATGTTACCAACAATCACTTTAAATCCAACTGCTACTTCTTCAGGTTCAAGTAGTACAGGTACAAGTGTTTCTAAAAAAATTAAAAGATCTTTGGAAAATCAATACAAGACAAGAGCTTTTAAAAGAAAAAGATTTGATTACGATTTTTGGTGGTGGATCTCTTTAGGTTGTTTTTTAACAGGTGCTGTTATTTGTGCACTTACCTAAAAAAAGAAAATTTTTTAATCATAATAATATAAAAGAAAAGATTAAAAAAAATTAAAAAAAAAAAAAAAAAGGGGAGGATGTTATTAGACCTTTGATAACAATTAGAAGGCTGGAAAAAAAAAAGTAAAAGATAAAAGAAAATATTTTATTCTTATTAATAGTATTAATGATAATAAAGATAACATTAGAATTAAGATAAATTAAAAAAACAAACAAAAAATAATAAAAAAAGCAAAAAAAAAAAAAAAAAA
>KV454016.1:1020482-1032216 GCA_001661245.1 Pachysolen tannophilus NRRL Y-2460
TTTTAAATTTTTTTTTTTTTTTTTTTTTTTTTTTTTTTTTTTTTTTTTTTATTATATTTTATTTTATTTTATTTTTTGTCTTTTGTCTTTTCTTATGCAATTTCAAATAAATTCGTAGTTTTTATATGTATATTCACATTATAAACTCTTCAGTTTCCATTCCACATACTATACACCTTCTTCTCACTACACCTTCTTCTTTATCATTTTTTTTAGACAAGGGAAGTGACCATTCATGTATATGCTGTTGTTTATTTTCTCTCAATTTCCTAGTATACTCTTCTGCTCTTGTTTTCTTTCTCATTTCTCTCAACTTCATTTCAAATTTTTTATCTCTTCTATCAACTCTCATTGCTTCTCTACGCAGCCATTCTTTATCAAGGCCTTCTTCTCCTCCCCATTTTTTGAAAGCAAATTCTTCAACTTGATATCTTAAAAATAATTGCATCTTTGAATAAGTTCCTGAATAAGGGTTTGGTTTTTCTAATCTATGTAATAAATTTTTATCTTTTAATTCTGGATCCGTTAATAAATAATCTTCTCTACATTCTGTCTTTGTTAATAATGAATATTTTTCAGGTCTTAACTCTTTACATCGTTTACAAACTTTACATTTAAAAATTTGAAACAAATTTTGATCAATATCTATTGATTGACATTCATAACACCTTGGTGCACTTGATATATCAACAGGTGGAGGAGGTTCCATGACAATCTTAGATTTTTGTTCTTCTTTCCATTGCTCTAAAGTTTGTCCACTATTTTCTCCGCCATTGCCACCTGCAACATTTGAATCTTCTGATATAAAACCACCATAACTATCTTTTAAAGTAGAAAAATCATAATCAATATAATCTTGTTTACGAATTGAAGGCCTGATGTTATCCAAAGGTCTTTTCCCCAATGAAGTAGTTGAACCTGATCCGTTGTTGATTTCTTTTGATATTTTATAATCATTTTTATTTAAAATAGTTGTAGTAGATGATGCATCTCTTAAATTATTTTCCCTTTGCTTTTTTCTCTCCAATGCCTTCCTCCTATTTTCTTCAATTATTGCCATCTGTTCTGGTGTCAAATTAATCTTTGGTCTCTGTGGAACAGACAGTACTGACTCTGTATTTTTAGATCCTAAATTATTATCATTATTTTTATCAAGTTGTCTTTGCCTTAATCTTTCCAAAGCTTTTCTTCTGTTTGCTTCCTTTTAAAATGTTAGTAAAATAACTATTTAAAATAATTACTCCCATTTAACTTCACTTACTATCTTCTTCTGCCTCTCTGAATCCATCTTCCTATAGTCTTATGATATAGAAGTTTCTACCTAATTCATTATTAATCATCGTCTACATCATTTATAATTATTATGCATCTTAATTAGTAGTGCTTTTTACATTTTAAAACTATTTTAACATATTTTTTAATGTTATAAAACGAACAAGAAGTTAAATTAAATTAAATTAAATTGAAGATTTGAATACATAGAGCTCCAAATAACGCTGAATGAATAGAAGGCAACAAATCTTGAATTGAACTAAACATAATCCCCAAACAAACAAACAAGAAAGAAAGAAACAAAAACAAAAAAACAATAAAACAATAAAAAAAAAAATTACTCACACACACATATAAACACACATAGACACTTGATAACTTTATCAAAAAGCATCCATAGTATAGTCATGTTCAATACCTGGGGTCACGCTGGCAATGAATTTCAAGAAAATGACCAAATACTGATCCACCCTAATCACTTCATCATCTTCTCCTTCAATATTAGAAACACTTTCCCAGTCTTCTTCTTCTTCTTCTTCATTTTTAGCTTTTCCTTGACCTTCATTTTCATCTGCTAATCCCAACTTTGCGACTCCACGAGTAAAATCATCTTTTTTCTCTTTTAATTTTTTCTTTACCAATTCTTCATGTTGCCTTTCTCTTTTCCTTTTCTTTGCTATTGCAGCTCTACTAATTAATACTTTCATAACTTTTGCATGTTTGCAAGGATGAATGGAAACCGCAGTAGTATTTGATAAAAATGGAGCTTTCTCTATAGTTGCAGTTTTGTGACGATAATCTGAATCTATATCTTCAAACATCTCATTTGGAGACAAAGGAACTCCATTTGAATTGAACCCCACTATATACATCTTTGGTACCCTATAAGATGTAGAATAGCTAACGTACAAGTCATAACTTCTCTTATTACTATTGCTATTATTTTTGTTATCGTTATTATTTGCCTTAATATTTTGGTTATTCTCAATATTCTCACCATTACCACCATTGCCACCATTATCTTCTTCTTCAGCAGTCTCGTCTATCAATTCATCAATATCATCAACAAAATCTTCTTCATTCTCATTAGCCTTTATTGTAGGCTGATCGTTATCCGTTACTTGGTTGTATTCAGAAATCCCAGTAGTACCACCAACTCCACCATGTTGTGGAGTAGAACTAGTAGCAGTCCACAGCTCATCATCTCCTTCTATAGTAACAGCTTCATCATTTTCAACATCGTTATCCACACCAAGATAATCCGATACTCTAACATACGATGGAACACGTCTCGTCACCAAAAATTGTTTATTATCCGGTAAAAAATCTCTCTTCTTAGAAGCAGGAGCAGGTGACCATTGCCAAGTAGGAAACTTATACACCAAATAATCACCAGCTTCAACAAACTCTTCTGGAGTAATTTCTCCAGTTTTCCTAAAAGTGGATTTATGACTAACCGGCGTCAAATACTCTCTCCACGAACTAAAAGTTGACCTAATCATCTTCTCGACTCCAACAACCCAATTCTTAACAATCTTCTAATTAGATATATATATATAATACATTTATATATTATTTATTTATATATGAAGCAAGTTTGGCTTTTTGTAACATACTTGATATTAAGAACTAAAATCCGGAGAAGAAACGGAGGAAATTTAAAAATTAAAATTCTCCATTAGGGAAATGCAAAGGTTTCCGTAAAGGAGAATTTTTAAAAATAGGAGAAAAACAAAAAAAAATAAGGTTTCCATTTAGGAGAAGATAAGTGGGTATAAAAAAAAATAAAACTTCTCCGGTTTTGTCTTATTAATAGTGAAGAAGAGATTTAGAAAACGTACAGGTGATGATATCAACACAAGATAATTGATTGCTTTTCAATTCTTTTTTGTTTTTTTTTTTTTGCTTTTTTCTTTTCTTTTATTTAGATAGATGAGTCGATGCCGGTTAAATTGAGGAAGAAAAATAAGAGTAGTAGAGGAAGTGGGACGCTGGGAAGCGAAGGTCACTCTATAGGGTCCGAATTGACAAGTGAACCCAACGGCGGTGAAGGTGAAGGTGAAGTTGGTGAAGTTAGTGAAGTTAATGAATTTAAAGCCATTGGCGGTCAACGTAAAGGTGAAGTTGGAAGTGAAAGAGAGGGTGAGGAGAATGGCGATGAAGATACAAATAATGAAATTGAGAGATTGAGTTCTAAAGCAACAAGAACAACAACTACAACGGATAGGAATACAGAAGGTAGAAGAAAGAAACTTGAAAAATCGGTTTTAAATTCAAGAAGAGTTATATTTTTTTTAGGTGCATTATTGGGAATGGGTTTTGCTATATATTATGGAGCTAATTCAAACCCAGATTTGATTCCTGATTTAGATACATTGGTTAATTTTGATACTGTTAATGGGTATCTTGAAGATTGGAGAGATGTTTTACCTGCTAGTTTACAAGGAATATTGAATGATGCTGCAGATAGTGGGAGTATGAGGGCAACTACAGAATCTTTTTCTGTTGGTAAATATCTTAAAGAGGAAAGAAATTTAACTTATAAATATCCAATTGTTATGGTTCCTGGAGTTATTAGTACTGGAATTGAATCCTGGGGGTTAGAAGGTACTCCAGAATGTCCTTCAGAACCTCATTTTAGGAAAAGGTTATGGGGGTCATTTTATATGTTGAGAACAATGGTTTTAGATAAGACATGTTGGTTGAAACATATAATGTTGGATCCTGAAACTGGACTTGATCCTCCAGGTATTACTTTAAGGGCGGCTCAAGGTTTTGAAGCTAGTGATTTTTTCATGGCTGGATATTGGATTTGGAATAAAGTTTTACAAAATTTAGCAGTTATTGGTTATGGTCCAAATAATATGGTTAGTGCTTCTTATGATTGGAGATTATCTTATCTTGATTTAGAAAGAAGAGATGGATATTTTAGTAAATTAAAACTGCAAATTGAAATGCATAAAAAAATTGGTGGTGAAAAAAGTGTTTTATTTTCACATTCAATGGGATCACAAGTTATTTTTTATTTTATGCAATGGGTTGAAGCTGAAGGTGAACATTATGGTAATGGTGGATCTACTTGGGTAAATGATCATATAGCTGCATTTGTTGATATTTCTGGATCTGTCTTGGGTACACCTAAAGCTCTTGTTGCATTATTATCTGGAGAAATGAAAGATACTGTTCTGTTAAATACTTTAGGTGTTAAAGGATTAGAGAAATTTTTTTCTAGAAGAGAAAGAGTTGATATGTTAAAAAGTTTTGGTGGTATTGCAAGTATGATACCAAAAGGTGGAGATTTAATATGGGGAGATATGAATGGTGCACCTGATGATAATATTCCATTTGATGTTAATTATAATAATGAAACTTTTGGTAAATTTATATCATTTAAAGAAAATATTGGAATTTTTTCATCAAAAAATTTAACTATGACTGATAGTATTGAATTTTTATTAGATCAATCACCAAAATGGTTTAAAGATCGTACATTAGAACATTATTCTTTTGGAATTTCTAAAAATAAAGATGAATTAATTAAAAATAAAAAATTTTTCAATAAATGGGCAAATCCATTAGAAGTACCTTTACCCAATGCACCAGATTTAAAAATTTATTGTATATATGGTGTTGGAAATCCAACTGAAAGATCTTATATTTATCAAGAAGAACAAAATAAACAAGTTTCTAAATTAAATGTTTCCATTGCCATTGACCATACTGAAAACCCTGTTGCATTAAGTGATGGGGATGGTACCATATCACTTTTAACCCATGCAATGTGTCATAAATGGAAAGAAGAAGGTAATAACATTTATAACCCAGGGAATTCAAAAGTTACCATTGTTGAAATTAAACATCAACCAGATAGATTTGATATCCGTGGAGGAGCCAAGACTGCAGAACACGTAGATATCTTGGGCTCTTCCGTACTAAACGAATTGCTACTAATCATCGCCGCCGGTAAAGGTGATGAGATTGAAGATAAATATGTAAGTCCTTTAAAAGATATTGTTGCCAATATAGATTTCTAAAAGAAAAAAGAAGAAAAAAGGAAAAAAAAAACAACTGTATAGTCTATAGCTCTGTTTCATTATCAATTTGCTCACAAGAAAGAAAATAAAAGAAAAGAAATTTGAAAAAATAGTCGACGTAGACGTAGTCTTGGTAACTGAATTCGTCATCTTGCTTTATTCTACAAAACGCGATGGATCACTAACAGAATTTCCACGTGTACAAACGGGAAATCCTGACACATTGCCCCATGTAACACATTTTATACGGAACCCGCCTAAAAAACATCTCTCAGTTCCGCCAAAAATTAATAAATTCTTTAAATTCCCGGTAAACTCACTTTCGCAGTGCTTGGCAGTGTTTTGGCAGTGTTTTTGAGGCACAACACCAAAAACCCTATTCTCCAAACCTCAGTGCGTTTGGGAAAAAACGTGATTTTTCAGTTGACCGCTTTTTTATTTACTTTTTCCAATTTAGAGAATTTGTCAAAATAGTAAAAGTAAACAATAGAAAACAGAACCTTTTGTGTAGTAGTAATAGTAATAATAATAATAATATATATATATATTTATTGGTGTCTATATTGATATTATTGAATACGCGGTTATCAGAATTGTGAGAAAGATTAAAGTAATGTTTCATTACTAAATAAGTTTATATATAAGATAAATAAATAAATAAAAAAAAAGTCATATTTTATTGACTAGTCAAAAAAAAAATATATATACATATACATATATACGTATATATATATATATATATATATATATATTAGATACTTTTATTTTTTGTTTTTCTTATTTCCTTGGTATAATGACTACAGCAGTTCCAGTTCCAGCTCCAGTTCCAGCTTCTTCGTCGAGAATGGCGTTGGCACCGATTTCAAATTCAAAGTTGAATTCGAATAGTAATGTTAAAAGTAATGGTCATTTAAAACCATTTGCTAGTTCAACACCTTTTTTGAAAAGATCAATAACTTTGGATATGAATTTATTGCCCTCATTGAAAAGAAGGTTATCCAATAGTGGTAAGGAAATGGGAATGGGGAAACATGTTTTACAAAATTTTAATTATTCAACTTCATTAACAGCAGCAGCAATGTCTGCTGCTGCTTATCCTAGTCCTATACCAACACCAACAATAGGTGAAAATTTAGAAAATTTAGAAAGATCAGAAAAATTAGAAAAATTAGAAAAAAAATTAAATCATGCTGAACTTTTAAAGACAAGGTTAAGGTTAGCATATTATAAGATTAAATCTAATCAAGTTGATACTCCAATTTCCAAAATTGTTGATACTTCAAGGGAATTTACCAAGACTCCATTGATTAAAAGAGCTCAAACTTTAGAAATGTTATTAGCTTCTTCAACACCACTTATAAATTCAATGCAATACCCACTTCCCACATCTATTCCTCCTCATCATCCAATTTTGAAAAAAAATTATAATTCAACAAGGAAAAAATCATCAAATTTTAAAAATATTAAAAATATTAAAAAAAAAATTTACAAAAATCAAAATTAAAATCAAAATCTGTTAATTTTATAAATAATGAAAAAACTTTTCAATTAGTACCAAGACCAACATCAATTTATACAACTTCTTCACCATCAAAATTTGCTTGTCAAACTCAAATTCAACTGCAACAACAATTTCCTAAAAATTTTATATTTAAATATTCTCCACCTTCACCACCGAAAAGCATTCAAAATTTAAAGAATAATAATAATAATATGAATTCTCAAATTAAAAGGAAAAGAGAATTAAAACCTGCTAATAAGAAAAAAGAAATTATTAATAATGATATAAAATTACCATCATTATCGGAAATACCATTGAATATTGACAAGTTTCCAAAACAAAATTCCTCCTCAGTTGTTCCAACTAAATTATCAGCTGAATCTCAAACTTCTTCTCATTATGATAATAACGATTCCACCATATTACTAGTTACACCTGTTAAAAAAAAGAAATCAGGTATAACTAAATCACAGCATGCTGCTAAAGTAGTCAATTCTTCATTACCAACAGTTCCAACATTAAGGCATAATAGTACTAATGAAATTATTAATGATAATAACACACCCCAATTAATGTCCAGTCCTTCAAAATATTTGTCAACCCCATCATCAATGGGTGCAGCAAAATCATTATTACAATTGGCATTGCTTAATCAGGACTGAAAAGTTAACTAGATTATCCAGTCCATCTTTATATATCCATTGTACTGTACTTCTTTTGTGTTTAATAAATTATAATTATATATATTTATGTATAATTATATCTTATCTTATCTTAAATCCGAATTGGATAATTCATCTATTAAAAATAAAAAGTAAAAAATAAAAAAGATTGTAAAAAATATAAAAATACCATTTATCTTATCAGTTCAGTATAATATGACTGAAGAGTATGATAAGTTGTTGGGTCAACTACAAGATTTGAATAAAGAGCTTAAATCTAAAGAAATTGATCCTTTCTTAGGTGGATTTGACGATATAGTGAAAGAAAAAGATGATTACGATAAGACAGAAATTATTATACGAAATGAACATTTAGTCAATATTATGAGAAGTAAATATAATAATAACCCTTTCATTGATTCATTTCAGAAGAAGATAATAGGTTTCAAATATTGTAATGAATTGTTATTGATTTCAATTAACAAGTTTATACAAAATAATAATAAATTTATACATCAAACATATTTTGGTGAAATGTTACTTACACCAATATATTGTCATCCAAATATATCACAAAATATTAAATCTGTAGTTAAATCTTTTATTGATGAGAATTTAAAATTATATAAGGAAGCTGTTGAACATATTCTTCTGACACAAGATTCTGTGGTGGATTATTTTAAAGAAGAAAAACTGTGTGGTAATAATAGTTTGGGTCATTTATCTAAAGTGGAAGCATATGTTGATTTAATTTCTTCAATAACAAAGGATAAATCTTTTGATTTGGATACAAAGACTATAGATGATATTAGATTTTTATCTGATTTAGTTATGAGTGAAAGAATTGCCAATGTTAAAAAGAGAAGAATCATTTTTGAAGAATTACAAATAAGTAGAGAATTTTTTACAATTTTTAAAGATTTATTTGCTTTAAAATTAATGAAGAAATTTATTAAAGTAATAATAGATTTAATTGAAAATGGATTAAAAATGGCTAAAACCCAGTTTATAGAAGAAATGACTATACATTATCCAGGATCTTTCACTATCAACGAGTTTAAGGAAGAAATTAATGAAAACAGGGCTTTGATTAATCATAAAAGACCATTACAAGTTGAAGATTTGATTGCTGGTGTTGAATATTCAAAATTAAGTCCTAAAAAACCTAAATCATCAAAATAAAATTTTATTAATAGAAATTATCATCATCATCATTTCCTTTTAATTTACCTATTTCTTCCCATTTTTGCCATTTTATAAAATCATGCAAATAAATATTACAATAATATTTACTCAAATATTTTTGAATATTTTTTTTTTCATCTATAATTAATTGTTATATTATAATTCCCCCCATTTTTCCAATTATTCTTTTTTAACTTTTGTTGATTGTTTTTGCTGTTGCTTCAAGAAACCTTCAAAAACAATTCCACTAAACACTAGGGAAATACCAAACCATTGTTTGAAATTAATAGCATGACCAAATAACAAAACACTTAAAATCATTGAGAACATCTTTCTAGTAACTGTAACAGTTACTAGTACAATGCTATCAAATTTTTCCAAAGTGATAAATATGAAGATTTGACCAATAGCACCACATAGTCCATATAAAAGTATATTCGATAACACTGCTGGATTTTCAGAGATAAATGTCATTGAATAGTTTAAATCATCAGTCAGTAAAAATGTATATGACAGTGTTAATATACATGTTAAAAAATTTATTCCTGACATCAAATGAGCACCTGTAATTTTTTTTTAGTAATTTTTAACAATTGATCTTGCATTGAATTGGTTAATCCATCTAAAAACATTGAAAAAATCAAATATGATAACCCTAAAGTCAATCTACCATCTCCATTTGAATCTGCTTTCCCCTTTTTCGAAGATGAAGATGAAGATAATGTAAATATTAAAATACCTGTAGTAATGATTCCAACAACCATATATTTATGAGGAGGGAATTTCTTACCAAAGACCAAGAATTGAACCATCATAACAGGTATTAATTTGCAAGATTTTGACAAGAGGAAAACCAAATAATTTAAATGTTTTAAAGATTTATAACTAATAGGACTGGATAAACTTTGTGCTGTAGCAATTACCAAGAATTTTTGCAAGACTTGAAAATCTAATTTCTTTGAACCATCTTCAACAAAGATACTAAGAGGAGTTGTAAATTTTTTGGATTTAATTGAAAGATAAATCGATCCCACAGCGCAAGCAAAAAATGATTGAATTGTGTTGACAAATAATGGAGAATTAAATCTTTCACTATTCTTATACGTAGTTGTTGAAATTTTTTCCTGTAAGATTGACCATATTAAAAATGAAGAATATATACCAGCAACACAAATTATCAAAGTCAGTATTAAACTGTTACCATTGTTGGACAACTGATCCACTTGATCAGAGTTATAAGATTGAACCAGCTCATCAAACTTATCCACTTGTTCCGACTTCCCAAGTTCATTTTTCCTTGTATTATTTGATTTCATACTAGTTTGATTTTTCAGCAGCAACGATGACCTAATCTTAGTTGCCATGACCAAACAACTTATCAAGAGTTGATTTCTTCAAATAATCATATATAATTTGGATTAAAAATTGAAGTTATTGTAATTTTCCAATTTTTGATTTTTCAATGTAATTTTTCTTTTTTTTTTGCTTAATTTTTCATTTTATTTCAAATACAAATTAAAATTTATTAAAATTTGTTACCAAAAACTCTTGCTATATAAAAATCCTGAGCTGTATAGATCATGGTGTTACCATTGTTAATAGGTATAGGAGTGACAATAGCTGCGTTGACTTTTAAATCTGGAATAAATGCTTATAAGAAATATTTAACTCTCACACCTACAATGATTTTATCTTTAAATGGAATACAAATATCTTCTTTAAAATCAGAATTACAGAAAAACCCAAATAAATTGAAATTTGCTCAGTATCCTGGTGGGTTTAAGAGTCGAATGAATGAGAGTGAGGCTTTAATGATATTGGAGATAAGTACAAATGAGATCATCAATATGGACGCAGAGATGTTGAAGAAGAAACATAGAAAATGTATGTTGTTGAATCACCCTGATAAAGGAGGAAGTCCATATTTAGCAATGAAGATTAACGAGGCAAAAGAAGTTTTGGAAAAAAGCTATATGTTCAAAAAATGATTTACTGCTTGTGCTTTATATATCTTTATGAAACCAGTTGTAAGAATGGTTGTTGTCGGAACTTATGGCTCAATAATAGATAGACTATATGTTTTGTCGGTAGTGTACAAAAAATGTCTTGTTAACAAGAATTATAACAAACCATTTCATTTTATAATGACTTGTAATTTTTTGTGGTTAGTATCATAGTTGATGAAGATATCAATTGTGGTTTCTTTGAGTAGAAAAAAAAGGTTAAGCTATTCAATTAAACATGTATTATTTAATAACTTTGGGAATTTATTTATCACTTATTGTATTGGCTGAAATATTGCATAATTTACAATTTATTAAAAGATTTGATAAAGAAAATAGGTTTTATGAAATTGACAACACTATATTGGCGATATTTTATGTTTTCTTTTCATTGAGTTCAATAATAACTTTGATCAATTTACAGAGTTTGAAATATGGTGATTTTTTACAAATTGGAATGATTTTATTATTAATATTTTTCAATTATTTAAATTTCACCAATAAAGAATTTATTAATTTCACAATTTATAATCAAGATGTTAAATTTTCCTATAAGATAGCCATTTTATTTTATGTGATTTTACAATCACTTGCTTCAACAAATTATTCCAATTTTACTATTTTACAAAATATTGTAAATATTTTAAATTGTTTTAATTCTTATGTTATTATTTTCTTACTTGGATCTATTGAAAATTGTGCTATAGATACTTATTTTCAACAAGATAAAGATTTAATTTTTCAACAAGATGAATTATTAGAAAATAAAAGAAAAATTTTTAAATCTTTAAAATTTAGATTTGAAAATTATATTACTAGTGATGCTTCTTTATTCAATAAAATTTTCACATTTGGATTAGCAATCGTGAATCTTTGTCTCTTTATGATTAGTTTTTGTGGTATCAAGTCACTTACAGTGATAAGAGTAATCAGTGGAAACGATTTAAATGTTTCTACTTATTGTATGATTGGATTCTTTATAGTGGCTCTAATTAATTCAATTTGGATTATAATGGATGGGAAATTAGGATTAATAAAAAATCATTTAAAACTATGGAATTAAAAAAAAAAAAAAAA
>KV454016.1:1032495-1111185 GCA_001661245.1 Pachysolen tannophilus NRRL Y-2460
GTAAACTAATAATAATAATAAAATAAATAATATATATATATATATATATATATATATATATATATATATAAATGTATATAAAAATAGATTATTCTATCAATTTCTTGGGCATCGAGCAGCTGGTGGAGGTGGTGTTGCAACAACCACAAATCCATCTTCCGGCAGCCCAAGAGGACTTGGTTCAACAACATCCTGTGTATTTCTCATAACAATATCACTAATATTAGAACTGCTACTGCTACCATTATTATGATTATTATGATTATTATAACCTCCTAACCCATTAACGTAAACCGGAGAAACAATTCTCCTTGATCTATTCTTATTGCCCCCACAACGACTATTCCTACTATTCTCACTTCCAAGACTCAGTGAGGACCCATTACTTCTCAATGATTCCAAAGGTGGCAAATCATTCCAACCTTGAGTAGACCCACCATTTTGAAAAGACCGTACGGGACTACCCAGAGTTTTTGTACTACTATTACTACCAATATTATTACTACTCTTTGAATTTTTTGAATTATCTTTAGACCCCGCCAATGACGAAGTACTACCTGTTGAACTTGAAATCTCAGCTGTTGACATACTATATTTCCTTATCTCTCCTGATATCAATTATTTCCTATACCTATATATATACATATATACATATATACATATATATATATAACTAATTATATTATAAAAGTGACTGGATAGATTAAAACGCCTTTTTAATTAGCTTTCAATTTGAAGTACCGCGAAATGGATGACAAAAACAAAAATCGCGACACAGCAAAGAAAAAAAGAAGAAGTGACACAGCAAAAAGAAGTGACACGAATAATTCACTTATAATGAAAGTTTAGTGTTAATACAGGAGCCATCTCCATTAAAGTAGAGATTAGTGATTGAAGTTTTAGCATGTTAGCCTTGTAGTTCCAATGCTTTTGACAAGACTTTTTCGATACTAGGTCTTTCTGAAGGGTTTACTATAAGACACATTTTAATCAAATCTTTAATTCCATCACTGTATTGTGGTTGTTGTGGGAATGAATAATTCCCACTACTTATAGCCAAATTCATACTTGCACCATTTTCTTGTTCTTCTCTTTCAAAAGGGGACATTCCATATAATAGAGCATATAGAGTACAACCCAAGGACCATATATCTATCTTCTCATCCAATTTATCACCAACTTTAACATCCAATAATTCTGGTGCACGATATGGTAATGTACAATGTTCTTCTGCTAATTCTTGAACTGTAATTGCCTCTGCTCTATTTTTGATATTCATTTTCAGTCTGGTACATGATCCTAAGTCACATAATACTGGGAGACCATCTTTTGAAAGCATAATATTTGCAGGTTTAATATCTCTATGAGCAAATGATATTGCTTCAGAAAGTTCAGTTGAATTTCCTTCTAAATCATTCAATTCTAATTGGTTATAATTATTTTGCAAGTGTTCTGAATCTGAAAGTGAATCATAATCATAATCTTCTTCTTCTTCTTCTTCTTCAGCAAGTGTATTATTATCACTATTCAGAAGTAAAACTTGATTTTCAGAATTCATATCATCACCACCATCACCACTATTACTATTACCATTTATCTTTTGTGAAGAAGATTTTTGTAAACTTCTTTTTAAATTCGGTATAGATGAACTTTGAAGTGTATAACGATTTGTATTATTATTCACATGATGACGATGCATTGATTGTAAACCACGACATATTCCAATAAATACTCTTATAGCATCGGATTCCTCAATAAAAGAATTATTAACACTATTCTTATTAACAACATCTTGTAAAGACCCATTATCAAAATATGGCAATAATATATAAACCGTTTTGGAACCATCCAGTTCTTGAACTATACTAGAATCAATTGATCTTATAATATATGGTGATTTAAATTCTTTATAATTACCAACTTCTTTCATTGCAACTTTAACACTCTCATTTCCAAATGGACACCGAATCTTCTTCAACGCATATAACCCACCATTAGAAGCTTGAACTAAATATACATATGAAAATCCACCTTCTCCTAATAATTTCAATATCTTAAATCTGGCCTTATTGATTTTTAATTCTGGAACAGTGGAAAAACATGGTAAGCAAGATGTAATAAGTTCTATCACAAATGACATTACCAATTCTATTCTATTCTATTTTATTTTAGTATATCACAAAATCCCTTCACTTATCAATAGGTTCCTACCTATTCACTATCAATCAATATATATATATATATATATATATATATACTTTTCCATTAAATAATTTATAAAATAATTTATATATATTTCAATATTATATTATTTTGATAGCGTGTTTCCTAAAGTGGCACTTAACCTAGAATTTTAATTGAAAAATGGATAAAAAAAAATTTTGACCTTTTAAAAAAGAATACAATAAATTGATAATAATACCGATAAATTTACTAAATCGTTGTATTATAGGATAATCATTGGTTTGAATATAATGGTGAGTATAAGCTATTATGAATCTAAGAATGTTTTTTGTATTCATTTCTTTTTTTTTTTGCTTCTTTTTATTGATGGTTTTAATATTATTTTGTTCTAGTATATTAACTTAATTGAAAAATTTTTTCTTTTTGTTATTATAGTCGATTACTACTTCGAATCCGAATAAAGAGCTTCAAGGCTTTTCATTGATTGCTCTGCACTCCCATATATCTGGTTTAGGTCTTGATGATAATTTACAACCAAGGGAGAATTCCCAAGGAATGGTGGGACAATTGAAGGCACGTAAAGCAGCTGGTGTAATATTAAAAATGATTCAACTGGGGAAGATTGCAGGAAGAGCGATTTTAATTGCTGGTCCGCCATCTACTGGTAAGACTGCTATTGCCATGGGTATGGCTCAATCTTTAGGATCTGATGTTCCATTTACTGCAATTGCAGGATCTGAAATATTTTCATTGGAGATGAGTAAAACTGAAGCTTTAACTCAAGCTTTTAGAAAATCTATTGGTATTAGAATAAAAGAAGAAACAGAATTGATTGAAGGTGAAGTTGTTGAAATTCAAATAGATAGATCAATAACTGGAGGTCATAAGCAAGGGAAATTAACCATTAAGACTACAGATATGGAAACCATATATGAATTGGGTAATAAAATGATTGAAGGTTTACAAAAGGAAAAAGTTATTGCTGGTGATATTATATCAATTGATAAAGCTAGTGGAAAGATTACTAAATTGGGTAGATCTTATACTAGAGCAAGAGATTATGATGCAATGGGACCTGATACAAAATTTGTTCAATGTCCAGAAGGTGAATTACAAAAAAGAAAAGAAGTTGTTCATACTGTTTCACTTCATGAAATTGATGTTATTAATTCAAGATCACAAGGTTTTTTGGCTTTATTTAGTGGTGATACTGGTGAAATTAGATCTGAAGTTAGAGATCAAATTAATACAAAAGTTGCTGAATGGAGAGAAGAAGGTAAAGCTGAAATTTCACCAGGTGTTTTATTTATAGATGAAGCTCATATGTTAGATATTGAATGTTTTTCTTATATTAATAGAGCTTTAGAAGATGAATTTTCTCCTATTGTTATAATGGCTACAAATAGAGGAATTTCTAAAACTAGAGGAACAAATTATAAATCACCTCATGGATTACCAATGGATTTACTTGATCGTTCAATTATTATTACCACTGGTTCATATAATGAAGAAGAAATGAAACAAATATTATCTATTAGAGCACAAGAAGAAGAAGTTGAATTAAATGCAGATGCATTACTGTTATTAACAAAGATAGCTCATGATACTAGTTTAAGGTATGCTTCAAATTTGATTAGTGTTTCAAATCAAATTGCTTTAAAGAGAAGATCGAATATTGTTGAATTAGAAGATATTAAAAAATCTTATATTTTATTCTTGGATAGTGATAGATCTGTTCAGTTTTTAGAAGCAAATAGTGATCAGTATATAGACGATGAGGGAAACGTTACATTTGGTGCAAAGGAAGAAGAAGATGCAGTTAATAATAACAATAATAACAATGGTGAAACAATGGATACTTCTGTCTAGAGTGGAAAGTAAAGAAGAATAAAAAAAAAAAAAAAAAAAGAAAAAGAAAATTAATTTGTTTGTTGCTACTTAACTTGTTTTATTATTATTATTATATAATTATTTAATTATAATTATTATTATTCTTTTATTTTTTGTTTATTTTTTTTTTAATCATGTAAAAGTTCTTTTATCAATTTAACCGCTTCCTTTAGTATTTAGAATCAATGCGATAATCATTCCATATAGTCCCAAGACTTCTGCAAAAATCAATATCAATACAATTCCTACAAATAATCTAGGTTGATGCATATATTGTCTAACACCTTCATCACCAACAATACCAATTGAATATCCACTTGCAAGACAAGCAAAACCCACACTTAATCCACAACTTAAATGCATAAACCCATTAAATAATGAATAATTTTCTGTTGGAGATATACCACCAGCTATTAAGACACTAACAACTAATCCATAAACTGATAAGATACCACTCATAACTACAGGAATAAGAGATTTCATAATCAATTCAGGTTTAAAAGTACCAATACCTGATATACCAATTCCTGATTTTGCTGTTCCAATAGCCGCACCTGCACAACTTAAAACAATTGAAGCAGCACAACCGGCAAATCCAAAAAATGGTGCAAAACTTGGAGAATATACATCACCACCGGTAGACGACCTAATTTTATATAATTTTGGTTAGTAACTTTTAAAAACAACACTCAAAAATACCACCACCACAATTACCACTAAAACAAAACTTGTCAAAAAAAAAAATTAAAAAAAACTCTTTTAACTTACATTGTTAAATGTCCAAATATCAATTTATAACTGATTGCTTAATTCAAGATTCAAATCTCAAATTTCAAATTTCAAATCGAATTATATAATTAAATTATTATGTATTTGTTAACTATTGGGCAACTACAAACCAATATCTTTCTTTGCCTTAAAACAATAAATGTGGTTTTTTTTGGCAGATTTCACTTTTTTTTATTTTTTTAGTTATCGTGTCCACTACTAAATGATAAGTACTGTTTTGGGAGTTTCTCTCTTGGCGCACTACTTTTTAGTAGCTTTTTTTTTTTTTTATTTCTTTAGGGGCTGGCGAGTGCTGATGAGTGGTCAATTACTGTCAATTACTGCTTTCGGTTGTGATATCCCTTTTTGGGGTTTCCTCCTAAAGATTGTTTCCGTTTTTAAACATTTAGGGGCTGAAAAGTCGTTTTGAAGTAAAATGTTAGGGCGGTTTCTGTTGGTTGGTTGTTGTGTGCACTACCCGTTATTTTATATATTGTTTGTTTACTATTGATATATCATTTTATATTATTATTATATTAGATATTTGATACGTATAATAGATGTTATATTAGCTATTGAGGTATATAGTGACATTTGATCTGATTTTATTAGCTTAGAAGTTGGAAACTGCTATTTTATTTTATTTTATTTTATCTTATTTCTAAGTTTACATTTTGTGCTGATCCCATATATAACAAACCATTCTATAAGCTTTTAATTATACTTTATACACCACAAATATAAAATGTCCACTACACATGAATTACATGAAAAAATTCAATTACAAACTCAAGATGTTAAATATTTACAACGAATTTTTTTGGAAAATGCACATTCAAAATTGAATTTACACTTGCCCATAACCAATAATAGTAAAGATGATCCTTTAAGAAATAAAATTGAAAATATGGTTGAAACTTTTATTTTTGAAACTTTTGAAATGGCTAGACATTCAATGATAATAGATGGTATTGATATGTCTAATACTCTGTCTTTAAAAAATATAATAGATGAACCAAAAGAACGTAAGTTGAAAATTTTTTGTTAATTTCTTTTCTGTTTTTTGTTTTTAATACTAACATTTGTTACTCTTTTTTTTTTTCTTTTTTTGATTTATTTAGAAATTGAACCATTTAATTTTGAATTAAATGATAAGTTAAGAAAGATTTATGCACAAGTGGAAGATGCAACTTTAGAAGTAACTTCTTTGAGAAGAGAATTACCAATAAAAGCAAAAGAAGAATATGGGAAATTATTAACACAATATGATGAAAAAATAAATAAAGTAATACAAGATTTAAATAACCATCATAATGATATAAATGAAGAAATTGAAGATATACCAAAAATAGATAATATACTACCAAGATTAAATGATATGAAATTAGATTATGAAAAATCTTTATCAATTTTAGTTGATTTAAAAGAAGAAATTCCAAAACAAACTTCTCAAATGGAAAAATTAAATGAATTAATTCAATTTATTGAAAAAATTGCTACAAATTCAAATTAAAAGTTTTTTTTTGATCTTTTATCAATATTATTCTAACTTATGTACCATATATATATATATATAGATTTTAATTAACTAATTTATTTAATTCTCTAATTCTCCGTTTCTCTGATTGATTTAATTGATCTGATTCTCTGATTCTTTGATTCTCTGCTGCTTGTCCGTTGCCGAACGTGGCGCTCGGAGTTAAGATAAGATATTTAGCCGTCGACATTTATATATATATATATATATTTATTTATTTAATTCTTGGTTTCTTTTTCAACTAATAACAAAGTTTAATATTTAAAAGATGGTTTCAGCAGAGTTAAATTCAGATAAAACAATTTATGAAAGTCGTTTAACAGAATTGTTAAAAGAAACACCAATAGTTGATACTCATAATGATTTCCCATATATTTTAAGAGTACAATTACATGATGAATTACATTCATGTGATTTTGATTTTAATGGTGAATTACAAACTCATACTTCATTACCTAAATTTCGTAAAGGTAAATTAGGTGTTCAATTTTTCAGTGTTTATATTGAATGTAAAGATTATATTACTGAAGATGGTAAAGAAGATTTTAATAAATTTAATAGTGCTGTTAGAGATACACTTGAACAAATTGATGTTACAAAAAGATTAGTTAATGAATATAGTGATGATATGAAATTTGTTAATAATTCAATTGAAGCAATGGAAGCTTATAAAAATGGGAAGATTGCAGTTACTTTAGGTGTTGAAGGTTTACATCAAGTTGATTTATCTCTTGGTGTTCTTAGAGAATATTTTGAATTAGGATGTAGGTATATTACTTTAACTCATAATGGTGATAACCCATTTGCTACAGCTGCTTCATCTATTGCTGCAGGGTTACCTGATAATGGATTAACTGAATATGGTAAACGTTGTATTTTAGAAATGAATAGATTAGGTATGATGGTTGATTTATCACATGTTAGTTATAAGACAATGTTAGATACTTTAGAAGTTACACAATCACCAGTAATTTTTTCTCATTCTTCAGCTTATCATTTAACAAATCATGAAAGAAATGTTCGTGATGATGTCTTATTAAAAATTAAAGAAAATGATGGTGTTGTTTGTGTTAATTTTTACCCTGCATTTATTGTACCAAAAGATAAATCAATAAAAGAAGTATCTATTGAAGATGCAGTTAATCATATTTTACATATTGTTAAAATTACTGGATCTTTTAGACATGTTGGTTTTGGATCTGATTTTGATGGTATTCCATTTGGACCAATTGGTTTAGAAGATGTTTCTAAATATCCAGATTTAATTTATAAAATCATGCAAGCAGGTGCCACTGATCAAGATATTAAAGGATTAATGGGTGGTAATACAATGAGAGTATGGGCCAAAAATGAAGAAATTTCTAAAAAATTAATTAAAAAATTAGGTCCAAAAGGTATTATTGAAGATAATTGGAAACAAAGAGTATGGGAATTTAATTCTTATAGTAAAGATTTTCCTCGTCTTTTCGAAAATAGTTTTGATATACATAAAGACTCTACCATATGGAAACCTAAAAAAGATATGTTTACAAAGAAATAATTTAAAAAAAAAAGAAAAATAAAATAATTAATTGCTCTTATAGTTAACTAATTAATCAAATCAATTATATTAATATTTATCTTATCTATAACACTTAAAAGAGAAAAGAATGAAAAATAATGTGCGCTTTTCTCATTGCTTTTTTTCGGTATTTTCTAATGCGCTTATTTAAACCTTTTTGCGTATATAAAAGTGCACTTTCTAATGCGCATTTTATGCCTGCAAATGTGTACGCACTTGGCTAATAGAAGCTTGCGCACATGCATGCGCAGTTTTACCGAATTCAGCGCTTCGTTTATTTATTTTTTTTTTTTTATTTTTTATTTTTTGTATCTATAAAAAAAAAAACGACTGTGTCGAATAAAAAGCCAAAGCCTTTTATAATAAATATTAAAACAATATTGAGATTAAAAATTAGTGATTTATAATTGAGTAATAATAAGTTGTGTTTTTTTTTTTCTTATTCTTTTTTCTTTCTCAAGGGTTTATTGAATACCCATATTCAATCATTTCAATTAAATTTTTTTCTTATTGGTGTTATTACGAATTTTTAATTTTTCTTTTTTAACTTGATTTTTTCAAGTTTTTTTTTTTTTTTTTTTTTTTCTCTATTATTGAAGAAATGGTTTCTCCATCTAATAGTAATTTATCGGCGATAAACCAATACTTCAATTTGCTGAAGACTTTTTTACCTGTCTTTGATGGTTATCCACCTGCATTTACTTCTGGGTTTGTTGTGTTTTTAGTGCTAATATATATATTAAGTTTTTTCACATCGATTAATGATAAGATTGCATTGAACCCATGGGCTCCATTTAACTTTGATTGTAAGTATTTGAAAAAAAAAAAAATTTTTTTTAAAGTGAATGATGATCGAGAGATACTAACTATATTTTTTTTGCTTCTTTACTGGTAATCAATTGATATATAGTGAATAGAATTTCAATGTACCCACTTGGACATGTTTCATTTTTCCATTTATTATTCAATATTATTGCAATTGTAACTCCATTATCAAATTTTGAAAAAGAAAATGGAACGGTTCATACCGGAATTGTATTGAATATACTTGCTACAGTTACAGCTTTACCTTATTGTTTATTGGGGATAATTTTTTATCCAAATACAGAAGTATTAGGAGCAAGTGCATGGTGTTTTTCATTTGCAGCATATGAAGCTCATAAACAAAGTTTATTAAAACCAAGCATTATAATTACTCCAACTTTTGTGATTCCAACTATTTATTCACCATTTGTGTTTTTAATACTTATAGCTGTTATAGCACCACATTCAAGTTTTATGGGTCATTTATTTGGTATATTGGCTGGATATGCTTTAAGTTTTGGATATTTAACAAAATTAATTGAACCACCTTCAAAAATTGTACAATTTATTGAAAAAAAAATAGATACTTTAATTAATTTAATTCCTCCACAATTTAGATATTATAGAGAAATTGAAGTTAAAGTATTACGTGATGAAAAATTGAAAACACATGTAAGCATTTCAGATTCAATATTACCAACACATCATACTGCTAATAATATTACTGCTGATACAAATAGTAGAAATGTTGGAAGCTCAGATGGACAAGCAAGAAGACATACATTTAGTGGTCTGGGTCATATATTGGGCGCATCCTGAAAAAAAATGAAAAAAAGAAAAAAAAAGACATTAACTTTTATATATATATATATATACATATATATATATATCATAGATGGTTATGGAGAGTGGGCGGGGGATGGAAGTTGAGGAAAAGGAAAAGTAATTTTAACTGATTAACGTGAAGAAAGACTATAAAAAATAGACTTTACAATTAGTGGATAGCTCTAAACGGTTCCTTGGTGATGAAAACTTATGTTAATCTGTTCATATATATTTATATATAAAAATTGTGCTATGGGCAAAAAGCACTCGTCATTATGGTTTAGATAGTAATGAAGATAACAACAATAAATTTATAATAGAACTATGGATTATCACTTGATAAGACTGTACACTAATAGGCGAAAAGAAAGTATTAAAATTCTAGTAATTGTTGTCTTTTTTTTTTGATACTTTTATTAAATTTTAATTTATATATATATATATTTCTCCAATGTCTTTTTTACAACTATAATATATTTATCATCTTTTAAAATAAAATATACAAAACTCAATGGTTAAAAAACTTTCTTTTAAAGGAGATCAGAGTTCTGAGAAGAAGAAGAAGAAAAGAAGTCGCCGTGATTCTGTTTCGGACTTGGAATCATCTTCATTAAAGAAAAAACTGAAAACTCCAGATCCAAATGATATAATTGTTATAAATAATAAATTGACAGACATAAACACATTAGAACCAAGTTCACTTGAAACTGGATGGACTACAGCTAATTATATTGGAGATCTTAGTGGTCCAATAATTATAATTCCAGAATCTCAGAAATTGGATTTAGAAAATAAACCTTTATGTTTATCGATAAATGGAACCACTGATCAGTTGGAGTTTTCTTCAAATTTACAAAGTTTAGAAAATACAATAAATTTTAGTAATTATGAAGATGATAATTTAACTAAATTGGAACCTTTAGAGAAAAATCAAGTTTTCATTTTAACCAATGTAGTAAACTTGATAGGAACGAAACAAGAAAAGTTAGATTCAAAATTGAATAAATCTAATTCTGTTAAATTATCTATAAAGACTTTTAAAAATAAATATTTAACTCTTAAAAATGGTACCAATGATGAAATTGCTGGTGATTCCAATGTGTTGACCAATAATGAAATTTTCAAATTTGTAAAGAATGAAGATAAAGTTTCAAATAAAATAACATGGCAAATACGAAGTATTAATGATGATAAGAAATTGATTTTTCTTAAAAATAATAAATTAAGATTGATTAAAGATGAAGAAGATTTACTTGATGATCTTAGTTTGTTCACAATTAGAATACAAATTCAAAATAGTGTCATGAGTAAAAAAGTTAGATTATTAAGAAAAGAAAGTTAAAAAAAGCTTGTAATGATATATAAAAAGAATACATTTTTTTCATTATTTTAATTTAATTTAATTTAATTCATAAAATCTTTCAATATCATCTCTAAGATTTATTTTACTACCATCATCTTTTTTCTCACTATTTTCTTTCTTGGTCAATCCTATTATAAAATCAACAATTAATTCTATCCCCATTTTCTCATTTGAATCATCATCTGTAATACCACTTTTTATAATAATATCACTCTCGGATTTCCCAATTATATCGTCTCTAGTCATCAAATGGAGCTGTATTACTTCACTCAATTTGGCATTTTTCTCATCCACAGGTATCCCTTCAGAACATAATCCTTCTCTTTTAATAAGTCTAATCAATCTCGTATCCTTATCACAGGAGACAAAAATCTTAATTGAAGATCTCAGCCTTAAATTCTTATCATATAATGCAAAAATTCCATTTATTATTATAATATCTCCATTTCCACGGCATAAATCAATATCTTCAAGAAGATGATCAAATTTATAATTCGACACCTTCAATGGTGGCTCGTTATCAATACAATATTCTTCTGAATTGTCTAAATCAACTTCAGTAATTTTTACTTGGTTATCTAATAATTTCGATAATTTATCCTTGATGGATCTACTTAAGGTTTTCTTCCCGCTACCATTCCCTCCACCTATTAAAATGATTATCTTATCACCTTCTTCCATCACCTCTTTCTTTTCAAAGAACTCACTCTTAGTACCTAATATAATGGTTACTTTAAATTATAAGTAATTCTATCTTATTGATATGATAATTCTGTATACCCAAATTTTTCTATTACAATTTTTTTTGCATTTTTTTTTTTTTAGCATTTTTCATTTTTCAATTTTTCACTTTTTTTTTAATTAAATTGAGTTGAATTTATTTAATTCACAAGTTCATTAGTTGGAAAAGGAAATGGAGTTTGACGAAGAGCTGGATGCTAATCTAGAGTTTAAATCTTCTAAAAATGTTGGTATTTACCAGACGTTTGAAGATATGAATTTGAAAGATACTTTATTGAAAGGTATATTTAGTTCTGGTTTTGAAAGACCTAGTTCTATTCAGTCGAGAGCTATAATGGAGATAATTAACGGTAAAGATGTTATTGCTCAATCACAATCTGGTACAGGTAAGACTGCCACGTTTAGTATTGGACTGTTGGAAGTTATTGATACCAAGAAACGAGATTGTCAAGCGATTGTACTTTCTCCAACAAGAGAATTGGCTCAACAGATTCAAAATGTTGTGAGTAGTCTTGGTGATTATATGAATGTTAAGACGCATGCGTGTATAGGTGGTACAAGTGTTGGTCAGGACATCAGGGCGTTAGAGAGTGGGCAACATATAGTAAGTGGTACACCAGGTAGAGTTTTAGATATGATTAAAAGAAGAAGTTTAAGTATAAGACATGTTCAAATATTGATATTGGATGAAGCAGATGAATTACTTTCAAAAGGTTTTAAAGAACAAATTAAAAATATTTATGCGTTATTACCTAAATCTACACAAGTTGTTGTTGTTAGTGCAACACTTCCAAGAGATGTTTTACAAATTACTAAAGAATTTATGAAAGATCCACTGAAAATTTTGGTTAAAAGAGATGAAATAACTTTAGAAGGTATAAAGCAATATTTTATTGATGTTTCTGAAGAAAAATGGAAATTTGATACTTTATGTGATTTATATGATTCTTTAACTATTACTCAAGCAGTAATTTTTTGTAATACAAAGAAAAAAGTAGATTGGTTATCTGATGCTTTAAAAAAATCAAATTTCACAGTTGCTGCAATACATGGTGATATGAAACAAGATGAAAGAGATAAGATAATGAACGAGTTTAGATTAGGAAATTCAAGAGTATTAATTTCAACAGATGTTTGGGCTAGAGGTATTGATGTTCAACAAGTTTCATTGGTTATTAATTACGACTTACCATTTGATAGAGAAAACTATATTCACAGAATTGGAAGGTCTGGCAGATTTGGAAGAAAAGGTGTTGCCATAAACTTTGTTACCGATGAGGATAAGAATACTTTGGACGAAATACAACACTATTACAGTACTCATATTCAAGAAATGCCATCTAACCTCAACGATATATTGTAATAAGAAAGTGCTTTTTTTTTGGCTTTCTTTTGGCTTGTCCTACCACTTTATACTTCTTTAATATTTTCAAATCTTCTACTACAGAAATAATATCCGTTTATTAACCATTTTTGTTTCGTTATCAATCAATTTATCTATATAGACTATTCTTTAACTCTTATCTATCTTAGCATCAGCCACCAATTACCTTAATAGTACACGCAATACGCGAATAAGCAAGCAGACAGCGCGCTTTGAGCATGCACTCACACACACTTGCGCACATGCTCACTTACTAAAAAAAAAGCACCTTCCTAAAACGGTAATAAATAGATAAAATCTATGCGTAAGCCACATAAACCAGCCACAGAGCATAGTTTTTTAAATTTTTTTTTGATTTTTATCACACAAAAACTGGAAAAGTAAATAAAAACAATACGAAAACAAAAAGAAGGTTTAAAAGTAAAATATAATATAGAAACGGATTTTGAAGGCATATTAGCCTATAGTTGGTTTGAGAAGGGTGTATAGTTATTAATTCATTTCTTACTGATTGATATTAGTTGAGTGATTGAGTGATTGATGTGTGGTTTTTTTTTTTTTTTTTTTATTAGTTTTAAAAATAAGGATAAATTGTTAATTATATGCTGAGTCTTTGGTAGAACATAGTATTTAATTGATATAAGATGATAAAGGGCTATTGTGATGGTTCTAAGATAAGTCTACTGCTGCCGAGTGATATTTTGACATTGCAAGAATTGGAGTTATCAAACAAACGGAAATCGCTTAAACCTGTTGAATTTAATAATGAAAATATGTTAAAGGATAATAATAATAATAATTTACCGCTGTTGGATGGTAGCAATTATAACAGCGGTAATGGTAGTGGTAAAATGTCACCGAGAAAGAAAACTTTAGCAAGGCTCAGATCGCATAATGAAGTTAATAAGAAAGAAGAAGGAACAAAAATTGATATATCAAAGAGTAAAAGATCAAGATTGCACGATAAGTTGAGTTTATGGAAATCAGATACAAATCATGAAAATGGAAATAATGGTAAACAAAAATTATTTCATGCCAAAAGTGGATTATCTTTGAGGAAAAGTACTTCTTTTACAAGAGGTAAACAAAGTATAGATGAAGATTCTCAAAAGGTGAATGCTCCAATTATAGAGCACGGGAAAAAAAATATTGCTAAAACTTCCAACTCCAATATCAAAAGTAATAATAATAATAATAATAATAATAATAATGAGAATGCTGCAATTTTTAAAGTTAAGAAAACACCAGTGACATCTTCAATTGAGAAAAATTTAAAATTACAAAATGATAAGCAAAAACCAATTACTAGTACTACTGTTTTAGATGATAAAATATCTTTATTTTCGTTTAATAAAGCTAAGATAACAGCTTTTGAAAATGGATCATCATTAGCGAATGATGATATGCCTTCATCATTTGACGTAAGTTTTAATTCTTTGGACAAAGTTATAGGGCATGGATTTTTCGAAATATATCAAATTCATGGAGGTTCTGTAACCTATTTACAATGTGGTTCAGTTGTTTATCCATTATTACCAAAATTGAAAATATTAAGAACAAGTTTAAATCAATTTATTCTTTTCTTATCAAATCCTGAAAGATATTGGCAAATTTTTATATGTTGTCGGGATACTAAAGTTTTAAAATCTTTAGAAAATTCTTTTAAAAAAGTTTGTAAATATAGGGATTTATATGTTCCATTTCTCAACGAAGAAGACGAATTACAGGTAAAGGAACTACAGCTAAAGGAACAACAGGTAAAGGAACCACAAGAAAGGAACCGACAATTCAAGACAACTTCACCAATTGTAAGAGAAAACTCTAAGAAATCAATATCTTCAATTACATCAGAAATGGCATGCTTTAATATAAACTATAAGGATAATCTTAAAACTCCAAATAATTTCACATCATCATCAACACCTCCAGCTAAAATAAATCCAAGTCCACAAAATTTTAATTTTAAACAACCAACAAATATGCCAATTATTAAAAGAGTTTCATCAAATACTTCATCTTTAGACTCAGAATTGGATGAATTACAAGAAATAACAAATGGTACATTAAATCAACCCAGATCCAAATCTTCTTCTGTTGTCACTAGTGATATTCAGTCTATAGATAAACAGATAAATATTAAAAAACATCAATGGAATCCTAAAAATCCGCGTTCAAGACCTTCTTTAGATTTTGTTAAATCTACTCCAAAGTTATCACCAAAATCGAGTTTCGCCATTTCGGTAGATAATAGAAATTCAAGCTTTGATACTTTGCATTCAAAACATAATTCCTTATATATACTGGAATCAAGTTGGATGGACCCAGATGATGGAATAGACGTGACGTATAAGGAATTTTCAAACGATGAAGAATCAAATTCCACTACAATCTTAAAACGTTCCCCAAATAGTAGCAGGACTGTTTATAAAAATTTAGAATTTATTCCTCCTAAAAGATTTTCTTCTGCTTTTCCCTCTGAATCAAATAAAGGGCCAGCGGCTATAAAAGACAATAGACGATCAACAACTGACTCTACGTTATTCGTTCCCACTCAAGAGAGTAGATTGACCGATTACAAACGTGAACTCAAGCAACTTTCTACAAGAGGTTTAAAGTTAGATAGGAATGAAGTAAAAGGGTTATTAATGGACAGCAATGAAGAAGAACAAACTAAGCTATACAAAAGACAATCCATAATTGGTAAAATTTGGGGATGGTGATTATTTTTTGTATTGTGGTAATTTTTTTTTTTTTCTCTCTCTCTCTTTCGTTTTTTTCGGAAATGTATATTAGTTTAATTAAATTCCAGGTTTTTCCTCCTTTGTATTAACAGTTAAAGTTTATTTACCATATATATGATTATTTTTTAGTTGTTTTTGTACAGGTTGTACAATGTTCTTTTACCTTTATATATTTTATTATTTAAATAAATAATAAAAAAGTATAGAGTTTATTCAAAGCTCGAGTTATATATACACTAAAATTTTCATTAAACTTCTTAAGAAAATGCTAAAACCAAAAGCTTAACATATATAGATAAAACTTGAATTATACTTAGACATTAAGGAATAGTCTTTTTTGAGCAAAAAGAAAAAGAAAACAAAAAACTATAAAAAATAAGAAGATAAAAAGTAAGTACCTTATCTTTTTTTATTATTTGCCTTCAATTTTCTTTTATCATATTTAAAATTTTTTTTTTTTTTTTGTCTTTTTTTAAATTTAACTAAATTTTCATTTTTTAACTTCACTTCGAACTAATTATTTACAATTGTTGAACACCTGGAATTGGGTTACCATTTTGATCAATCAAACCTTGTTGCATCATCATCAATTGTTCGGAACCAGCAGTTTCAAATTGTAAGCCCAAACCTAATCTGATTTATTCATAATAGAATATCAATCAAAAGGTTATTTATCAATTAATTTCATTTCTTTTGTTTTGGTTTTTGGTTTTTTTTTTTATTTATTCTTTTTTTTTTTTTTTTGTGTATATATAGAAATATCAAATTTTCATCATTAATATGAGTTCTACAGTTCCATTAGGTGATTTATCGAAATTGAGTATTTCGGGTTTACCAGGTGTCACACCCTCGAAACCAAGCCCAGAAGGATTTTGGTCTGCTAATCCAATTTATTCATATTTGAATAATGTTTATACAAAAGTTTCAAGTCACCGTGCTTCTTTAAATTTGGAAAATCCAGGTACTATTGAAAATTTGAATAAAGAAGTTAGTAGAGATGTTTTTTTAAATCAATATTTTTTCACAGGTTTAAGAGCTGATTTAAATAAAGCTTTTATAATGAATCCAGTTTTCCAAGTTTCTCATACTTTATCTGTTGGATCACAAACTATTCCTCCATATGCTTTTAGTGCATTATATGCTAACGATAAAGCTTTTATTCAAGGTAATATTGATAATGATCTTTCACTTTCAGGTAGATATAATTATACTTGGGATAAACATAACACTTCAAAATTGACTTTACAAATAGCTAAAGGTCAACCAACTATGGTTCAATTGGAACAAGATTATCAAGGTTATGATTATTCAATCAATTTCAAATCTTTAAATCCTTCATTTTTGGATGGTCAATTCACAGGTGTTGTTGTTGGTTCTTTATTGCAATCAATCACTCCAAAATTGGCTTTGGGTCTTGAAACTGTATACTCTGTTCAACCACAATATCCAGGCGATGCCGCTATTTCATATGTTGCCCGTTACAATCACGGCGACTGGATCGCCTCTGCCCAATTACAAGGTCAAGGATCTTTAATTGCATCTTTCTGGAGAAAAGTTTCAGATAAACTTGAGGCTGGTTTAGAAACTCAGATTCAAACATCTGTAAGACCAATTACTGATTCATTAATGGGCCAAACAATTGGAATTGAACCTGTTGTTGAAGGTGTCACTACCATTGGTGCAAAATATGAATTTAGACAATCTGTTTTTAGAGGTCAATTAGATTCTCAAGGAAAAGTTTCTTGCTTTTTAGAAAAAAGAGTCTTGCCAACAATTTCAATCTTATTCAGTGGTGAATTAGACAACTTCAAATCAACTTCATTCTTCTTTTTAAAAAAAATTAGATTCTTCAATTTATTAAAAAAAAGATTTAAAAATTGTTATCAACTTTCTTTTCTTTTCTTCCTTTCTTTCTTTCTTTTCTTCTTGCTAGGTTTCAACCTTCTTCTGGTCAATTTTTATTGTCGAATGAAAAATTTTATTTTTTTTTACTTTTTTGAATTTTTGTTAAGTGCTACACGACCTATGTTTTTCTCTCTTTTTTTCCATCTTTTTTTGGGCGGTTACTGGGCGGCAACTGGGCGGCTACTGGAGAGCTACTGGAGAGCTACTGGGCGGCGGCAGCGTCCGCATCCCCAATTGAGGGGGGGAGGAGACAACTAAAGCGGAATCAGTGCTAAATGCGGGTACTAGCACTGGCACTAGCATTGGTACTGGTACTGGTACTGGCGGTAGTGCTTGGCCGTAGTGTTTAGCCGTGGTTGTGCCGGAGGAGGTGGTGAATAAACTCTTTTTCTGCTTTCAGGACACTGTCAGATCCGCCGAGGGTTCAAGGTGAGAATGTTCTGGAGCTTCCAGATCTGGAGCTTCCAGGTCTGGCATTAAGATATCGTTGTTTTCTTCACCTTTGATTGCCGGTGTTTCAGTAGCAGCGGGTTCTGTAGTTTCTTGATCCATTGGATCTGTACCTTGTTTTTCATCCAGTTTGTCATCTGGTTCAGCATCTGGTTCAGCGCTGCTGGTTGTAATAATATCTTGATCCAATTCCAATTTCAATTCTGGTAATTGTATTCTTTCACCAACGGATTCTCTAAAATTTAACAATAAAGATCTAAAAAGTATTTTGGTTAAAACGTTAGTATAATTCTGTCCCAAAACTTTAAAAAATATTGATTATTTGGAAATTATAACTTACTTTTTCTTTTCGATATTTTCATTTACTCTATTTATTCTTGAAATTCTTTCTTCATGAGATTCATCTAACCCGTCGATATCACAAAGCAATGCTTTAATCTTTGCAATTCTAATCCTTAATCGTCCAGCCTATAACACATAACATGGGATCGAGTTAGTAATTTACAGTTTTTTTTTTATTTACCAACAATAAAAGAAAAAAGACATACCGCATTTTCAAAATCTTTTGGAGATAATTTCCCCTTTTTCACATCTTCAATCAATTCCAATAATACGGGAATTAATTCCATCTGTTTGATCTCTTTCAATGATTCATGAGCATTTTCTAATTTCTGTAAGAGTTTTTCATCTTCTGAATCTATATCTTTGGGCACCTTCCCATCATCAATATCATCATTATTTGTGGAACCAGCATTAAATTCATGCTGTGGTTGAATTTTAGGACTACCACTTGTACTAGCATTTGCACTCGCACTGGCACTATCATTCACGCTGGCACTGCCACGAACAATATTCTGAGCTAAAGGACTGCTTCTTGAAGCCATTCTGTCTTGGAATTTATCAAATATGGTTTTAAAAATCAATGTTTTTGTTGTTATTGAAAATGAAATTAAAATTAAAATTAAAAGGCGGGAAAATTGAAATCCAAGCCGCCGCCAGTCTGGCCAGTCTGTCTCGTCTAACCGCCTATTTGGCCCACCTGGCCAGTCCTGGATGCTTGGACCGCCCTTCTTCCCCCCAAAAAAAAAAAAAAACTCTCCTATGGTGAAAGCTGCCAAGCCAACCACTTTTACAGGCGAAAAGAAGAAGAAGAAGAAAAAAACGTCTAGCCGGCAGTAGCTGGGCTTTAGGTGGGCCTTAGCTGACTTTGCTAGTTAGGCGGGAACTTTTGGCGGAAAGAATAGCGGAAAATCGGAACAAAAAAATTTATTTTTCCAATTTAATTTTGGTCGTGTTTGAGTTACAACTTTTTCCCTTTTTGTGTTTGTTCTCTCGTTCTTCGTTTAGAAAGGCCATTTTGCCCAAGTATAAAAGATGTTGAAAAGAAGTTGAAAAGAAGTTGTTGTTATTGTTGTTATTGTTATTGTTGTGAGAAGACTTTAGAGGAAGATGAAGTTATTTTATTGGGTGGTAGTGCCTTATTTGGTGTATTTAGGATTCAACTGGTTATTTTACAACTGGTTACCTCAATTTTATGTTTTTGATCCAATTGTTTTACAAGAACTTTCCAAGAAAGCTATTTCTAATAATCCAAATGGTAATATTACAAATATTTTCCAAGATTTAACTTTATTATTACAACAAGAGTATGGGGATTTAGTCAACGATTACAATCCGAATAATTTTTTTTTCAATAATGCTGGTAATGCAATGGGTACGATGCATATTCTTCATGCTTCAATATCGGAATATGTAATTTTTTTCGGTACTGCTATTGGTACTGAAGGTCATAGTGGTCTTCACTTTGCTGATGATTACTTCACCATCTTGAAAGGAGAACAAAGAGCTGCTCGTGCCGATTCGTTGGTTCCTGAAGTATATAAACCAGGTGATCAACACCATTTAGTCAAGGGTAACTCGAAACAATATGCAATGCCTGGAGAATCTTTTGCCTTGGAATTAGCACAAGGATGGGTTCCTTCAATGTTACCCTTTGGATTCTTGGACTGTATCGCATCAACACTAGATTTCCCAACTTTTATCAAAACCGCTCGTTTGACAGGTTACGATATGATTAGAAACTTATTACGCGGTAAGTTTTAATACAAACAAAAACAAAAACTTGAAAAATTTTTCAAGTTTTTATTCTCTTTGTAAAATTAAACTTCTTAGAAACATTGTAGTATATAGCAAACTCCATAGATTTTTAATAATATTATTATAGATATATGTATGGGTCTTACCGGTTATTTTACATCCTAAAACGGTTTCCAATATACAAACCATACAACATGCCATGTCATGTCATCTCATTGATTTTTTACCTTTAAATTTTTATAACTAGTTTCCGGCCCGGGATTTTCGTGGTGTGTTGAAGTAGATTTTTTTTATGTCTTCTTCTTAACAGAACATCATCTGATATCTTTTCTCCCCAAAATTTAAAAAGAAAATAGATGTAAGCCCATAATTTCTAATTGATCAGTGTCATCTTCATAGTGATCAATTGGTCCATCTGTTGAAATTTATTTTGAATCTATATATAACGGTGGATTTGGATAAATTATTAATTGTTAGTTGTTGTTGTGGTTTCAAATTAATTTAATTTTTTTCTTTTTTTACAATTTGGCTCATCGTTAATAATAATAATAATAATAATAATAATAATAATAATATTTTAAATTTTTTTAGAAGAAGCTATGCTGCTCGACACTGTTCCGTTAGTGAATGGTACTTCATACTTGACTTTATATGCAAAGGATAGAAGTTCTTTTGATAAGGCTGTTGGTTTCTATACACATTTGATTGGATTAAAGGTTAAAGAAAAACATGACTCTAGTGTTTTATTATATGAAGATGTATCAAGGTTAACTACTTCATTAAAGATAAGTATAGATGAGAATTTATCAATTTCGGAAGAAGTTATACTTAAGAATATTGAACATTTAAAGCAAGTTGGTGAATCTCAAGATTGGAGATCAATTCAATCAACAATAGCTTTTGAAACTTCTGATATTGCTCGGATCATTTCAGATTTTAAATCAAAGGAAATTCTTTATCGTGTAATTCCAAATGAATTAGCACCTTTAGAAGTTTATGCACTGGATCCATTAGGTTCATTAGTTGTATTTACAACTTTGAAAAATGCATTTGGAGTTAATCTGGCAAATTATTCAACAATTTTAACTCAAGTTTCTAAACCAAAAATTTTAAATGATTCTTCAGTTTTAAAACTTGATATTATTTCAAAATCTCAAAAGAGAAATATTGCAGTTATGACTTCTGGTGGTGATGCCCCAGGTATGAATGCAAATGTTAGAGCAATTGTAAGATCTGCCATTTTTAGAGGTTGTAAACCTTTTGCAGTTTATGAAGGTTATTCTGGATTAGTTAAAGGTGGGGATTATATAAAAGAAATGCATTGGGAAGATGTTAGAGGTTGGTTGGTTGAAGGTGGTACTTTAATTGGTACTGCTAGATGTAAAGAATTCACACAAAGACCTGGAAGGTTATCTGCATGTAAAAATTTAATTGATGCAGGTATTGATGCATTGATAGTTTGTGGTGGTGATGGTTCATTAACAGGTGCAGATGTCTTTAGATCAGAATGGCCAAGTTTAATTAAAGAATTGTTAGATAATGGACAAATTACAAGAGAAAAATATGAAAAACATCAACACTTGAACATTTGTGGAACTGTTGGTTCAATTGATAATGATATGTGTTCAACAAATGCTACAATTGGTGCTTATTCTTCTCTTGATAGAATCTGTAGAGCTATTGATTATATTGATGCTACAGCAAATTCACATTCAAGAGCTTTTGTTGTAGAAGTAATGGGTAGACATTGTGGTTGGTTAGCTTTAATGTCAGGTTTGGCAACAAGTGCAGATTATATTTTAATTCCAGAAAAACCTTCATCATCAAAGGAATGGCAAGATCAAATGTGTGAAATTGTTTCTAAACATAGATCTAGAGGTAGAAGAAAGACTATTGTTGTTGTTGCTGAAGGTGCTATTGCCAATGATTTGACTCCAATCACTTCAAAAGATGTTAAAGATGTCTTGGTAAATAGATTAGGTTTGGATACCAGAATTACAACTTTGGGACATGTTCAAAGAGGTGGTACTGCAGTAGCTTATGATCGTATGTTGGCTACATTACAAGGTGTAGAGGCAGTACAAGCTGTATTAGAATGTACTCCTGATACACCATCACCTATGATTGGTATTAAGGAAAATAAGATTGTAAGAAGACCATTGGCAGAAGCTGTTAAGTTAACAAAATCTGTTGCTGCAGCTATAGATTCAAGAAATTTCAAAAAACTGATGGAATTAAGAGACAGTGCATTTAGTGAACATTTAAAAAATTTCATGGCAATGAATTCTGCAGATCACAATAAACCAAATTTACCATTGGAAAAAAGGAAAAAAATTGCAATCATCAATGTTGGAGCTCCAGCTGGTGGTATGAATAGTGCTGTTTATGCAATGGCAACATACTGCATGTCAAGAGGTCACATTCCATATACCATTCACAATGGTTTCAGCGGCTTGGCAAGACATGAATCTGTGAGATCAGTTGATTGGATATCAATTGAAAATTGGAACTCTTTAGGTGGTTCAGAAATAGGTACTAATAGAACGTTACCATCAGAAGTAGATATTGGATTAATAGCGTATTATTTCCAAAAATACCAATTTGAAGGTTTAATTTTAGTTGGTGGATTTGAAGCATTTTTATCTTTGGAACAATTGCAAAATGCTAGAGTAAGTTTCCCTGCTTTCAGAATTCCAATGGTTTTAATTCCAGCTACTATATCAAACAATGTTCCAGGAACCGAGTACTCATTAGGTTGTGATACATGTCTCAATTCTTTAATGGATTATTGTGATATTGTCAAACAATCTGCTGCTGCAACAAGAGACAGGGTTTTTGTTGTAGAGGTTCAAGGTGGTAATTCAGGATACATTGCAACTTTTGCTCAATTAATATCGGGAGGTCAAGCTTCATATGTTCCAGAAGAAGGTATATCTTTAAAACAATTGGAAATGGATATAAATTCACTAAGAGGATCATTTGCAAGTGGTGAAGGAACGTCTAAATCTGGAAAATTATTAATCAAATCATCGAATGCCTCAGAGGTATTGACAACTGAAGTAATAGCTGATATAATATTGGAGGAGGCTGATGGTAGATTTGATGCCAGAACAGCAATTCCAGGACATGTCCAACAGGGTGGTATACCTTCTGCAATTGATAGAACTAGAGGTGCAAGATTTGCTATCAAAGCAGTTGAGTTTATTGAAAATGCTAATTATGATGTTGAACATACTGCTGTTGTGCTTGGGATCGAAAGATCGCACTTGAAATTTACACCAATTAGGAAACTATATGATTACGAAACACGTTTGAAAAAGAGAATGAGAAAAGACGTTTTTTGGAATGATATTAGAGAGATTGCTGATATTCTCGTTGGTAGAACCAAACTCAAGGATCAGAGTCTGCTGATGTAAGATAACGTATTTTCTATTTTTGTGTTGTTGTTTTTCTTTTTTTCCTTCTTTTATTTTTTTTTTTTTTTTTTTTTTCCTTCATCTCTCAGTCATTTTAGTTTTTTTGTCGACTATTGATTTATGAACCTAATTGAAATCGCAAATATATATATATATACACATTCGTATTCATTCTATATTAACCGTGAGTTTGTAAACTCTTCCTCGTTATCTTATACTAGAATTCATAGTTTTGAGCCGCATCTGAAAAAGGAAAAAACAACAATAAAAAAAGAACTCAGGTACTAGTGATACGAAGTTCATTTATTAAAACGATAATGCAGTTCCACTAATAAAGAGAAGATAACTATAGATCTAGATAAGCTATGTCAGTATGTACAAAATAAAAAAAGGTAGAACTGTATTTTCCTTCTAAGATTTGCATTTCGACTTCTAGTTTCCTAGTCTTGAAAACCTGACTAAAAATATGCAAAATCATGCAACTCGGTTCGTAATAAATCTTTTACTCTGTTAGATTTTAAACATTAACAGATTGCCTTTGAGTATCTATGATATTGGCTTGATATCTATATAAAGAAGGTTAATTTCAATTAGAATTTTTTAATAAATCTTTCTTAATCCCAATCCTAGACCAGGGGAAAGAAAGAGTCTCGATTTTCTTACTTATTTGTTAAAATGTTTATTTCCAACAATAATCTTCCTGACTTGGAATGTTCCGATTCAACGACAGCTACCAGTTTTAAGATTGATAAGGAACAGCTCTCCGGACTAACAGAATATTTGAAATCTTGCTGGAATAAATTAGAAAATTCTTCTGATAAGAGCCAAATACCAGAAAACTTGAAAGAAACTTTAAAAAAAAACATATCAGAAGAATTTTTAGGCACAGTCACAAGCAATGGACAAACTAAAAGAAACTATTTTATAAACTGGATTGTTTCTGAAGTTTCAAATTTTTTTAAATCCGAATCAAATAAGTTAAATAACAAAAATTTTATAAAGGTGAACAGACAAAGCCGTAAAGAAGCTTTCCGTAAAGACAATAATTCTAAACAAAATGATGATAAGAAAATCTTCGAATGCAAAGATAAACCAAAAGAGGCAGAAGTTGACACTTCAAATGGATATTTGGATCAATTAGTTGATGAATATTTGTCGAAAAATCCTGAAGCGGAAAACAAAAATTTGAATAATATCTTGGAAACCGATATTTTAAAAGTTGAAAATGAAAAAGATAAGCAAAGTCTTACCAATCACCATTTTAGAAATAATACAGGAAGTGTCGAGGATAAAAATAAAAGCTTCTTCAGCATTATATCTCAAAACCCAGAAGACAAGTATTTGTTTGATTTTGAAAGTACAGAAACATTAGCAAATGAATCATTTACTGAAATTGATTCACTTGGAGATTTAACTTTAGAGAACACATGGACAAAAAGTTCCAGCTCGCTGTTTCAAACTTTTAGTAACGGAGAAAGTAAAGATTCCTTAGGAGGTTACTTCAATTTCAGCAATGGTCTGTCAACTAAAACCAATGAATTCAGAGATGGAAATATAATGAGCTATCCCAGAAGTCCAGAGAGTGATGAATTTGTTTTTGAAAATGAACTTGGTGATTCAATTGAAAATAATGAAATACAACTGCAAACAAATGATTTTATTAGTGTTTATCCAGAAAACGAATTCAATTCAGTTGTTAACAATTCATTAACTAAAAAAAGAACTAAAAACAGTTCCGGCCGTAACGTCAGAACGCAGTCACCAGTGACAACACTTAAGGAACTAACTGAGTCAGAACATAACTACAACGATATTCACCACACTAAAAATATAACTCCTGAAAGCAACGGAGAAATTTACAGTTTAGTCTCAGAAGAAATACCACCTCAAGATGATAGCTTACAAATTAGTGGGAAATTTTTGGAATTTTGCACTGAAGAATTGAAAAAAGCTAATAAGAAAATAAACTTGGAAGATATTCCTATTGAAGAGAACAAAATCAAGTTTGTTTCTTTACCTAAAAACGGGTTGTCTTCTTTAAGAAAATTCAATAATTTTACCAAAAACAATTTTCCTGATTACGACAATAACTATAGATATTACTCTAATAATAAGAGAAACTGTTTAAGTGCTTACGACCCACTAGTAAGAAGAGAGTCTATAAAGGAAGAAATCAGAGGATCAGAAGGACTATGTCCATTCTGTACGGAACCAACTTTTTTCAGATTAAATGATTCTCATTATTTGCATCACTTGGCCAAAATACACGGTGTTTGTTCAAATGGTGAATTTGTTCCTGACCCAACCAATCATAGACAATACTTAAATTCAAGGCTCACTTTAAAAACCCCAAAGATTCATATTGTTGAAGGTGCTGTGTGCGGGCATCCAGCTTGTAATAAAATAATAAAGATAAATGAATACAGCAAGAGTGAAAAAAGGTATTTACCGTATCTTCGTCACTTTAAAGAATGCCATCCATGCGGTAAAAAACTTAAGAATACACTTTAATTTTTTTTTTATTTTTTCCTTTATTTTTTTTTGTTTTACAAAAATTTCCTTTGAATACTTTCTTTATATTTCAAGTTTATAGCATCTTATAGAAACCATATACGATCTCAGTTACCGTCTTTATTATAACAGATCTTCCTTGACTCGTAGTTAAATCCAATGCATATTGAATTGTGCATTCTGCAGGGAAACTTCCTTTTTAGGAAAAGTATCGAACGGTAAAACATTAATAATCTTGAAGCTGCTCATCCGGTCGATGAAAACTAATTAGGTGATTGATTTCCAACGTATGGATTTCAAATTATTCAAATTCAACTATTGAGAAAAGTATACGGACTTGAGGAAAAATAGAAGAAAACAAATTGGGAAAGATCTTGAGAAATCATGAATGAGATGTAAGATAGGGTTCTAACAATCAATATTAAATTACTACAATGATATCATATAAGTAATGAATTGTCTTAATGCTACATACATATATTTCACAAATATAGAAAAAATTAAGTTTTAATTCAGTTATCTTCTTCAGAAGAATTATTTTGTCCTTTAGAGTCTTGTTTTGGTGTGACAAATACATCATTATCATTTTCATCATCAGTACTAGTAATTGCAACAACTTTGTCCTCATGGTCAGATTCATTTTTTTGTCTTTTCAATGTCATATTGTTCGTGGGTGATGCTAATGACCTTTTTCTTGGCGTAGTGTTGATATCCATCAAAGCAGCCAGGTCAGTTTTTGTATTTTCACCGTGTTCATCTATATCCAGATTATTAGATTTAAAAACTTCATTATTCTGAACCTCAAATGACGGGGTTTTATCACTTGCTGGATTTAAATCATGAGTAGAGAAGGATTTTTCATCGACTTTTTTATCGAGTTTAACATGTGATTGAGCCTCTGCAGGAACAGTTGAAAAATCCGAATTTTCTTGCACAAGACCCTGAGAATCTGAAAAATTCAGCTGGTTACTGTCATTCTGAGGACTGATAAGTAAAGTTTTGGTTACATTTTCTGTCTCTTGAGATTCTGGAGCAAGACCGCTATTATTATTTACAGCGATTAATTCATCTCTATTATCGGTGTTGGGGCTTTGTGAAATAGGGTTAGAGTTTGTTGGTGATAGTTCTGCTACTGACTTAGGTTCGGGAACATTGTAAACTATTGGTATCTCTGACAATTTCGGAAGTTTCATAGACTTAATAATTTCTGTAATGTCTTTCCTTGCAAGTTTTGATTTCACTGATTCCAGAACTTTAATCAGTTCTCCATTAGAACAAATTTCATTGGTGTAGATAAAATACATTTTCAAGTAAATTGAATAGAAAGTATCGTCAATAAATGAAGTTTGCGAAAATCCGTTTGACATTCTTTTAATCTCATGGAAATCTGTAAATAAATATAGCAATTCTTGTAACCTCTTATGCTGCAAATTAGTTTCATTCTCCGCTATTGATTTATTAATGAAATTATTAAATTCTTTTGCCCTAACAAGAAACTCCCCATAAACTAAGAAGCCGATACACTTCTCGGTGAAATTCTCGTCAATATCAGCCACTTTTCTGCATAAATCACAGATTATCTTTGTTGTTGAATTCCAAGCTTTTATCAAATTTATCATGCTAGACCCTACACGGCGCAATTTCTTTGCAAACTGAAACAAAGAGGTTAGGTCCCTCTGTTTGGATAATATCTTGAGGAAGAAGGTAATGTATTGAAGATTATAGACAAAGTGCTTTCCTGGTCTTTCATTTTCCGGCTTCCAAATCGTTACTAAGTTCTTGACAGTGGGCTTAAGACTAACTAAATTGAGCATAGTTTCTTTTGCAGAATCCCAATCATCTAATATCTCCAGTTGAATTTCAGCAATCTTGTAATGAGGTTTATGATGCCAATTTTTTTTGTCATACGATATCACTTTTTTCAATGATTCAATAATGACAAATTTTGCAAACAACTTTAAATCATTTTGTTCGCTATTTGTTCTGTCGATATCCAGTGGATCCACCTTCAAAATTGGATTCTGGTTTAAATAATTGATTGCTTCTGTCACAGTTAATTTATCATTAGATACGTATTTCAATAACAAAGAGCATAACCTATAATGTGGTTCAATAGTTGGATCAGCACTAGAATTTGAAGATCTAGCCAAATTACAAGATATAATCAAGTCTTGCAAAACCTGATGAGGCTCGAGATTTAATTTGTACTCAATCTTAGAGATGTAGTAATAGTTTAGCCAGTCATCTTTAGACAATCTTGAAGCCATTAGAAATGATGATAGCAATATTTTCAAAATCGTTTTATCCGTGATGGGATTCGTTGATAATTTTTCATAAATCTTCGTGTTATTTGCTAGTTTCAAAAATTTGGGAACTGAATTTACATTGAAAACCAATTTTGACATCGGTTCCATTGCAGCATTGTACAACTCTTTACCAAAAGAGCTCCATAACACAGCACCAACTTGATCGGATAATTCCTTAGATTTATCTGTCTCGGCCTTCAAACTTATTGCCATAAGGTAACATAATAAAGATTTTTTCTGCAATAACGCTGTGCCCTGTTTTTTATCATTATTTGTCAATTTATCAGAAGTCCAGATTAAATCGTCTTCCACTAAAAGACTGTAGGTTTGTCCTAATAATAACCATGTTTCAAGTCTCTTTGAACCACAAATTATATCTTGCTTGAACATCTGTAAGACAAAATCCAATTCAGAAATTCTACTTTGCATAGATCTCTTTCTAATCTTGAATAATCCCAAGGCCATAACACCCTGTAAGTAATACAACCCATTCTCAGCAACTTCTTGTATATCTAATTTGGATTTACCGATATCAATTGTTAGCAAACCGTAGAAAGCGTCTCTCATAATCCTAACATTTAACTGAGTGTTATCAAGATAATCCTCTAATACAGCATTATACCTTGAGATAGATTCATCTTTTTCATTTGGATCGCCAATGACTTTATATATAGAATCTAATAAAGTTTTAATATCATTTTTAGGAATATTAAACATAGGATTTTTCTTCTTAAAACAATTAGGTAAGACAAATTTCGAAATTTCCATGGCATCAAATCTGCTAAAGGATATTTCACTTGTTGAGTGATCGAACGGAGTAAAATTTTCAACACTAATGCTAATTTTATAACGACAGAAAATTACCTGCAATAAATCCATTTCAGACTCAGGCCAGCTAAGATCTATCAAGCAATCCTGAATTAATTTCAAAAATTTCCCATCGCTAGAATCACAATAGCTTCTAACACCTAGTTGTTCATGCAATAATGAGAGCAAATCATTTATATACTCCGGCTTTGCTTGTGGTAATAAAACAGAGTAATACAAGAAAACTAAGGAAAACGTGTTAGTTAATATATCCCTTACTTTTCTTGCAGCTTTAGTTGACTTCAGATCCAAAGATACCTTCAAAGACGACTTCTTTGCTACGTCTTCATGCAAACAATATATAAAGCCTATCCTCATGAATTCCAAAATTTTTGATAAAAGATTTTTTTTATCTGAACGTTCTTCAGGACTATACTGCAATTTCCAAGAGTTTTTACTTAATAGTTCAATAAATTTATTCAAAAACTCACCATAAAATCCTAAATTTCTTAGTAAAATTTGTTGTCTTTGAAATTCTTGTTCTTTTCTGTAGGCCTCGGAACCAATTTGGTTATACAAAATATTTAAAATATGTTCAATTCCAGTTTGATACTTTTTCAAGTTGTTTATAGACGAATAATAATTTAATAATATTTGCCATAATTTTAACTTTAATTCCAAAGATGACTTGTGTATGAATTCCTCCATCTCCTTTTGTTCTTTTGAAAAAGGACATTTCTTTTCTTCAGATACAGGCATTAATATCAATTCTAATAGTTGTATTTTTTCTAAACTGTCACAATCTGAATCCAATAAATTTGAAAAAGTAGTTAACACATTCAATTTCGATAACTGAATATTGACAATATCATAATTTAGTCTTTTAATATTTGTATAGTTCAAATATATAATATCCACATTCGATAGATTTTCATTGCTCAACAAATTGGACAACATTTTCTTGATATTTAGTTCATTAATCGACGTAAGATTATCCAAATGTTGCATGTAAGACAATAAACACCAAGTATATCTCAACATTAATTTATCCAAAACATCACTTTTCAATGTCAGCTTGATAAAAATTAAATCCTGGGAAATAGATTTCCATCTTTCAATTCTTGTAACCAATATTTTTTTTTGAGTTAACAATTCATTAAAATATGCTTTCTGTTTTTCAATGCCCTTTTTTTGGTTTTTTTGATATACGGAAATATAAGAATCAACCAATAACTCAAATATGGAGATCGACATACTCAAATACTTGTAATATATACTATTTTCTAAATTTTGGTAATCTGAAGCAAATAAGCTTACAATTTCATTATAGATGGTGATATCAGAGGCATTTAAAAAATTTATCAAAATTTTATAAACATCTTCGTCAACTTTATAGTCTATTATTAAAACTTCATTTTTATCATTAAAACTTAAAAATGACTCCAATATCAATATTCTCAATTGGAACAAATGCAAACTACTATTATTTACAATTTTGATAAATTCATTGACATCCAATACGTCGACATTTTTATATTCAACAGTTAATAAATCATCCAAAGTGTTTGCATTTAATATTTCTAAAATCGAATTATTACTACTACTTTCTATATTCAGTAATAATAATTCTGATTTCTGGTGGCTCCAATTACTTAATGTTTTCACGAAATCATGGATATACATATCTTTAGACTCACTGTAATTTTCGAGGAATGCATCAATCGGCCCATTAAATTTTAATTCTATATCTTCTTTTTCACATTCAGTATTTGAATTTAGTAGAGATAAATATTGATTCAAAACCGATACAAATCTTTCCAGTTCTGAAAATTCTAAATCTTGGACATTTTCAGGAGTATCATTTGCTATTTTGTTTAATCGTTTACTGGATCTTGTGATGCTATTCTTTTCATTTCTAGCTTCTGAAGCAGAAGTTTGTTGAGGTTTATCCTCTCCATTTTCTCCCTCAGTCCCTTCAACCGCAGTTAATGTTGTTGTTGTCGCTGTTGATACTTTGCTCTCATCTTTATTATTTTCAACTTCATTAGTATCATTTGCAATTTCAGGCTCACTATTGTCTTTTTTTAGAGGTAACAAAAATTGTACTTTTTCAACGGGCGTTGTGGTTAAAGAATATTGATCATAACATTTTTGTTTACCTTTTGGTTTTGGTAAACTTTCGTGGATTAACCTAATTAGTGATGAAAACGATATGTCATTTGTATTGTAATTTGTTAAATCGATATTTAGTGTTTTCAATTGAAACAAATTTTCTTTTTTTTTCAATTCTATATGATCTTTAACTGGTTGTAAAAATTTTAAATCACAAGTTTCTCTTTGATCATCATCATTCAATTTTTTAATATTTTCAAAAGATATTCTATTTTTATTCATAAAATTATCTTTATCTTCGCTTACTAGTTGATAATGATCAATTTCTATTAACAACTCTTTATACCGATTTAAGAACTTGCTAAAATTTTTCAATATCTTATTTTTTCTTAATATCAAAAAAGTTTTATCAGACCCATTTCTAATATCATTTTTCATTAATTCATATTCAATGATAAATCTAGATAATCTCTTACTTCCAAAAAAATTAAATATATCGTATAGTAGTTCCACCAACCTTGTATCTCCTTCAGCAAATTTCAAAGCCGAAACTAAATCATCAACACAAGATGTCAACTCTTCATATAAATCTAATATTTCTTCTTCTGTAAGTTCATTTGATTCCTTTCTATTTTTTTGCTCTGCCACCAATTTGTCAAATTTTAAAAAACCAACATTTCTATACGCTAAATATCTCAAATTATTTATAGTTGGCGATGACGAATTATCATTAATAACGTCAATCTTAAATAACTCTTCATATACATTTGCTGCTTCTGTATAATTGTTATCCTTCTGCAAATTTAACGCCCTCTTAAATAATGTAAAAGATTCTTCAATCTGCAACTCCCTCGTATGTTCTTCAGCATCCAATTCATCTTCACTCAAGTTAATAGCAGCAAATTTAGACATGGTCACCTAAGCGCCATTAGAAATGAACAATAAACTTAGTTAATGGGCGTCTATTTTGTTTTCATTTGTTTTTTTTTTTTTTCTAACGCAAAAAATACCTTTTTTCGAGGTAGTGAACTTCTACAGTAAAAATCACAGATATCAGCTATAATATACTACAAACTATACTATGAACTACCGGAACAGAAGACTAGCTTATGTGAGCATCGGAACGTTAGTGCCACGAGAACAATGTTTAATACTTATTTTAAGATCATGTAATTGGACTAGTGAATTGGCTTTATGGAGATAACCTTATGCTTGTATATTCGAAAATCTTTAATGAATTTTTTTGCACATCCGGTTGTATTTATGCGTCTTAGTAAATGATAAACTTTTCAAGTGTACAACTTCATTGGAGAAGAATAACAATTTTTTGGAAATTATCACTCTTTATTTCAACAACAGAAGGCTTAACATTTTTCTTTTTGGTTACATTGCTTAATCTATAGTTATAGTTGAATACGACTATTTCTATTGTTATTTATGACCATTATTTAAAGTTAGTACAAAAAAATGTGTGAAGAGAAAGAGGTTTCCTAAAGAGGAAATGTTCCTGATATTATGCAATTCGAAGAAGCCATACTCATTGCATTAAGTTATAGTTAGGTATGAACACTGCTAATTAAAGTTTCTATGTTTTTAAATTATGGCTTTTTTTCTTCACATATTATTCAATTGAAGGCATTAGTTCTTGTCTATTTTCAATGGTTTGTAAAGAAGAGAAAAAAGTATAAGAATCAGGACGTATTCCATATTATTGATTTATATTGGTTTTGCCCAAAATCAATTGTACGTTTTAGAAGGAAAAAAAAAATAGAAGCAGGAGACGCAAATGTCGAAAATACTGCAGACTTTACTTTACCCTATATGGGGATCAACAGAAGATGGTACATTCGAGCTGGAAAAAAATGATACTACTGTGATAGTTTCAAACTATGATGAACCAGATACATCTTACAACTTACGTGGTACTCCATCTGAAAAAACTAGTCCTCTAGGTTATAGCAACAATCTTTTAACCACAGTATATTTAGTGCTTCATGGTATTGTTGGTACAGGTATTTTTTCAACTCCTGCAACTATTTTAAACTCTATTGGTAGTGTTGGTGCTAGTTATGTTCTATGGATTACTTGTTGGTTTATTTCATTGTTTAATGTCTTGATCTATATTGAATTTGTTACTTATTTTCCCAATAGAAATGGTGGTGATGTTGCTTATTTAGAGCAATCATACCCTGAACCCAAATTTATGATACTGACAGTTTATGCGGCCGTTAGTGTTGTTTTATCATATCTGACAAGTAGTGCTATTGCATTTAGCCAGTATATTTTAAAGGCAGCAGATGCTGAAGCCACAACTTGGAGAGAAAGAGGTATAGCTGCAGGAGTATTAACAGGAGTTTGTTTAATGGCCTCTATTAATACCAAATATACTTTGAAAATTTCAAATATCTTAAGTTTTGTAAAAGTTGTGTTTTTACTGTTCATTGCTATTACTGGTCTTGTTGTTCTTGGGGGACATACTAGGGTTAGATCACCAACAGCAAATTTTCAAAATGCTTGGGAAGGAACAACTTCTGATGGTAATGCTATTGCTAATTCTATTATTGACGTCACATTTTCATATTCAGGATTTAGTTATGCTTTTGCAGTTGTTGCGGAGCATCAGAAAAGTCTGAAAGAAGATCCAATTAGAACATACAAGACATTTGTACCATTAACGCTTTTCGTGATTTTTATTTTTTACATTTTAATTATCACAGCTTATTATGCTGGTTCTGGAACAATTGAAGAAATTAAAGATTCGGGGAATACTGTTGTCAGCACTTTTTTCTCTAACGTATTTGGTACCGAAAGTGCTACCAAAGCAATGAGTTCTTTGGTTGCTCTCTCAGCTTTAGGCCATTTGCTTACAGCTGTTGTTTCTCATTCAAGAGCATTACGGGAATGTGGAAGACAAGGTGTACTTCCTTTCCGTAAATTTTGGATACAAGTAAAACCATTTGGTACTCCTATAGGTCCATTGTTCATTACTTGGTTAGTTAACATTATTGTCATACTTGCACCTCCAGCAGGATCTGCATACAATTTTGTGGTTGATTTAGGTACTTATTCATCAGATATTTTTTCTTTGGTCTTGGTTATTGGTTTGCTTCAAGTTAGAAGACAAAGGAAAAAAGCAGGGTTGGGGTATGCTGGTTACAAAGTTCCTACAGCACTCATTATAATTCTCATCTTGTTTCAACTTTTAGTGATTGCAATTGTCTGGGTTCCTCCATCAAATGGTACCTTAATTGGTAGTGATGTCACATTTTTTTATGCCACTTATCCTATTGTTACAATTGGTTTGATATTACTCTGTATTGGTTATTACTTGGTATGGTATAAAGTATTGCCGAAGTTGGGAAAATTTGAATACAGATATTCTGTTTACAGATTGAACAATGGAGAATTAGGTAATTCAGTCATAAAAGTTCCTTTAGATAAGTTAGACCAATGGGATAGTGAACATACGGAAGAAATTGAAATTGAGCCTATTGAAAGTAATCAGTCTTCGGAAGTTATCCAGGTTAAAAAACGTATTACTCATTATTCAAAAGATGATAAATTATAAATATACAAGACACGTATATAGGTATATACTATGAAGAATTTTGAAAAATTTCTTGCAAAAAAGGAGCAACTTGCTTCCTACTATGCTGTATATTTCTTTGTTCATAAACCACTATATTGGAATTATCATCAATGGAGATATTATTTATTTCAACAAGATCCAATTTTTTATCTAATGAATCAATAATTTTGCTCAGATCCAAACTTTTGTTAACAAACGATAACAGCAATTCTCTTGTGAACTTATCTGTACTTTTATCTACAAAATTTGTCATCACAACACATAAATCTAATTGTCTTTCTTTTGACCATTTATTGAAATCAGTTAAAAATTTTGACTCGTTACCAAAAGAGTTTTGCTTAAAAATGTAGTCAATTGAATCGGGAATAGTACTAATCCCGACTTTATGACCATTATATTCATATTCTTTATAATCTTTTTTCAATAATTCATAAATTGAAAATCCACTAATATCAGTTTTTCTAGATCTAATTTCTTGGAAATAATTTTGAAAATTTAAAGCTGATGAGCTATCAAGGTGATTTTTAATAATTTCAATTGCTCTTAAATCACTTTTCTCTACTTTATGTGTCATACATGCAGTATCAATTAATATTGGAGGCAATATAAATTTTGCAATAGATTTGAAAACTTCGTTCATATTAGTATGCTTTGAATTTGATGACAGATATAAATCGTACCAATAATTTAATATTAATGATGAGCAACTACCTGATTTTTCTATTATTCTAGGGTTTGCATTTAAGTATAATTTTTCATCAAAGTGATGATCAATGATACCAGTAACATTAAATTTTGTTACCTCAATTATTTTTTTATCATATTGTAATGAATTATGATCAACCAAGATTAAATCAAAATTTTTCTTTTCTGCCCTGATAAGATCATCAACAAATAAAAAATTTTCCGGATCCAAATGAAATTCATCAAATATATATTGAATATCTTTTCTCAATGTTAAATCTTTTTTCAAAATATTAATAAATGGATAAATTGGATTTTCCCAATAATTGTAATATAGAAAACTATAAGAAATCGATCCAATTACTGAATCAAGATCAGCTGAAGAATTCCCAGAAACTAACGTAATTACCGGTATTTCATTGCTCTCATTTAATAACGGTTTGCTAAAAGTATTAGCAAATGATCTTAACATCTTTTCCCCCCTATTATTTAAGCAATCTACTTGTAATCAATATGAATAGTTTTATAGTTATGTTCAAACGCTTTACGCTTTGAAAATTTTTTTAATTTTGCTCTTTTTTTAAATAGTAGTGTAAAGCTTTAACCAACACTTTAATTGAAGCAAATGAGATAATAAATAACAATATTTTTTGTATTTTTTATCATTTTAAAACTATGCAAAAGAAAAGAAGAAACTTTAGTTTGCGAAATCCCATTACTTCTTTTTAATTGCTTCAAAAGAATGTATCGAATCTTCTCTTTGCTTGTTTTAATATAACGAAGCAGGGTTTTTGTTTATCTATTATTTGCCAAAGAAATGCATCAAAGACCCTCATTACCTGCATAATCATGCATATACTATATTTTTGCTATTTTTCCAAAGTTAAAAGATGGTCGCCGTTGAACTAATAGTTTAATCTGGGAGTGAAATATTCAAGAGAAATCGAATGAAGACTAAACTTATTATTAAAAAAATTGTTATGCAAAAGAAAATATAAATCTCATATACAGAAAAAAAAAAAAAAGCAAAAAAAAACATTATACAACGATTGCATCATTTGACATAGCTATTTTTGAACAAGTTATCAAAACGTTCATTGCTATTATTGAAATTACAAGAAATACCTTGATTTGAATTCGGATTTGTATTTGAGTTTGTGAAACTATCCCATTCTAAAATTTTTGGCTCTTGAAACTTGATTGCGCAACTTGGTCTTCTATGATGATGTCTTGAGCAAACATTACTTTCATCTGTGGCATTGAATGATCTATCACTTTTAATAGAAGAGCCATATAGTGAGCTTGAAATACTTGATATAGAGAAAGTACGGTTCTTACCGTTATTTGTAGTGAATGGATCTATAAAAGTACCATTACTATCATCTGAACTTATTGGCGAAATGATATTAAAATGTTGATCTTTAGGATTTTCTTGAATTGTTTTATCTATTTTTGTAATTTGTGATGTTGAAGGAGATGCAGGTGGAGTATTATATTCAAAACTTGAAGATTTTTTTTTAAAATCTTGTAATTGAGAAGTAGATTTTGATGACGACAACTCTTGCGTATTAAAAGTATTTAAATTGCCTTGACCTTGATGGTTATTATGACTATGACTATGACTACGACTTTTATGATGATGATGATGCTGAGGAGGAGAAGGACAAGGAGGAGGACGAGAAGGAGAATAACGTGAATTAAGGGGCTTCAGTTCTTTTATCGGATCCTTAGGCTTGAAAGCACTTTCACTTTCGTGCACACAGCAATTCATAAACATCATAGAAAGATCCTTGTCATCATCTTCGAATGGTGTTTCGCTAGTTCCCAAGATTGGTCTTGAACTAGCACTAGCATTACTTGAACACCTTTTTGATCTATCATTTGATGAAACATCCATTGGAATTGAAAAATACCTTATATTTGAATTGTCATTCCCATTATCAACCCCATCATTTTCTTTTTCTTTGAAAACCATCAAACTACCCATCACTGGAGTTCTCCCTTTTAACGGAATATCATTTTCTGTACTCCTGCTACTGTTTTTATTATTATTATTTCTTATTGATCTTGGTTTACTCCGAACCAACAAATCTCCATTACCATTCTTATCTGTATCACTCGATTGAATAAATAATGAAAATCTACCGTCACTATTTCTCCTTTTACTGTTACTTATACTGCTGATACTCTCACTCATATTTGCTGTAAAACAAAAATTAAAAGATGATGATGAATATCAATTGTTAATTTAATTATTATTTTTTTATTAATTTTATTTCTTTCCCCTTTTTTTTTAAAAGAAAAAAAAAATATTAAAAATGAAAAAAAGGATACTGATTTCCCTTATTTTATATATAATATATATAAATCACCCAATTTTTCAAATCATATAAAAATTATGGAGCAAAAGGATGATTTTTTTAGTGTTTAAAGTTTAAGCGGGAATAAATTAAGTAATATAAAAAAAATTTATTTTCTTTTTTCTTTTTCACGATTGTAATCGTAAGATAGATAGATAACAAACAACAAAAGAATATCTTAAAAACCTTTAAAGTTTTTAATAGTTAAAGAAGCAGTAAGCAATTAAAGTATACATATACATCATTTTTTTTTCTTTTTTCTTCCAACCCCAGATTTCTTTATATTTACTTTACGTAATTATCGGTATTATTCAATACCCCACTAAATTATCAATAGAAGTTTTTTTTTTTCCATCATCACAATCTGATGTATCGATCGGTGTACGGACATACGTAGTAGATGGATGTATTTTATTTTGAGGAAAAAAAAATTTTTTTTAGTACTGCAATATAGAGATTAAATGCGCAAAAAAAAAAAAAAATGATGAATTGAATAATTAGAGGATATAATAGTGTGATCATTCAAGTATAAATTTTAAGTTGACTGCTCTTTTAATATAAGAATTTTAACTATTTATCAATCTATCTTTGATCTTGAACCTGATGCGTGTTCATGTGTCGTGGGAATTTTATCAAAAAAAGAAGTGTTGAAAAGCAAAAAAAAGCAAAAAAAAAATACAATAAAAACCGCATGCATGTCACTTGTGGCGCTATCTCTTTATGTCCGCAAGCATAAGACAATAAGACAATAAGACAAGGACACAAAAGTTTGGACATGTCTTTTTTTGTTGCTTTTGACACTTTTGACACTTTTGACACTTAAGACATTTTTTTTGTCATTTTTGACATGCTGGTGAGTGTCTTATTGTATCACCCACGGTACTTACTATAACCATAGCGTCACCGCATTGTCACCGCATTGTTACTGTGTAGTTACTGCGTTGTCACCATGGTGACACCAATGTCTTTATATAGAATTTGTTCCTGTCCACGTGCCATTCAAAGTCTTGTGCCGATTTTAAAATAACAATCTATCTGTTTACTTAACAATTAATACAATTAATCAATATAAATTGATTAAATCAAACAAACTAATTATTATTAAAAAAAAAGAGGTATTTGGCGCTTAATTTTATTTTAATTTATTTAAAGACCAGTTTTCCCACTTTGAAAAATTTCTTCTTTTTTCTTTTTTTTTTTTTTTTTATTCTTCTTTTTTCAAAGTCTTTATAAAGTTGAAATCTTTTAAAAATTTCCTTTTTAAATAATCTTCATCGTGTTGGAGAACAAGACATCGAATTAGTTGATTTAAGCAACGGCGGCAGGAACGAAGAATCTTTGTCGATGAAGTTTTCTCATTCGCTTCAATTCAATGCGGTGCCGGAATGGTCATCCAAATATATTGCTTATTCATCATTAAAGAAAACAATTTATCAATTACAACGAGAGAATTTGAATAATGGATTTGGTGATAGGTATGATCCAGAACAACAACCTTTAAATCATTCTTTACTGATTGATAATCATATGACAGAAGATGATAAAAATCCAATTAAAATTTTTACAAATGCTCTTGATACAGAATTACAAAAAATTGATTTATTTTACAAAAATAAAGAAGCTGAAATTTATACAGATTGTCAAATTTTATTAGATGATATCGATGATTTTGAAAGAACAAATAAGAATGATGATGAGAATAGCATGAATGCAGGTTATGATGGATCTTCCAATAGAAGAAGTATAAGACTGTTGATTGCAACAATTCAACCAGTTTTGAGTAATAATTCAAGTCAACTGGTTTTAAAATCTTCTACTATAGATAATCCTTCAAATGAAATTGCAAATGGTGGTAGCAATAATAATAATAATAATAATTTGGTTCATGTGCTTTCTAATTCTAGTTTGCAAAATAGTAATTATAACGAAAATTCAGAAATGTCATATACTCTTGATTCAGATGATGATGATTTATTAAATCATCGTAATAATCGTAAAATTACAAATCAAAGATCAGATATACTTGAAGATTCTGATTTTGATGTGGATTTCTTACGTAGAGTGGCATTATCAACAAGAAAAAGAACAATTGATTTGTTTGTTAAATTATCAGAATTAAAATCATATATTGAATTAAATAAAATTGGTTTCACTAAAGCTTTGAAAAAATTTGATAAATCTTTAAATGTTAAATTAAGAAATGAATATTTAAGTCAATTACCTTTAAAATCTTATATTTTCCAAGAATCTACATTAAAAAATTTAAATGATAAAATTCATTCAATAGTTAAAATTTATGCATTTTTTTTCACTAGAAGAAATAATCTCCCCATTGCAGAAAATGAATTAAGAAGTCATTTAAGAGAACATGTTGTTTGGGATAGAGATACAGTTTGGAGAGAAATGATTGGATTAGAAAGAAAAACTCATTCGGCAAATGTTGATACTACTGCATCAGGTAACCGAGTCTTAATAGGTGATGAGGGAAATATTTTAAAAGAAACTCCACAAGAAAAAATCAATATTAATATATGTAGTAAAACTTTTACTATCCCAAAATTTTTAGTTTCTTCAAATGCTATTAAAGGTTATATTATTGCATTCATTACTGTGGTATTATTATTTATTTCACCTTTTGAAGATAAAGAACAACAAAAATGTTTTTCCATTTTAGTCTGTGCTTCTTTATTATGGGCAACTGAGACAATCCCATTATTTATTACTTCATTATTAGTGCCATTGTTAATTGTTACCTTCGGTGTTTTGAAAGATCCAGATACATATGAGCCTCTCTCAGCAACTGAAGCATCAAAATATGTTTTTAGTACTATGTGGTCATCTGTTATAATGTTATTGGTCGGTGGTTTCACACTTGCAGCAGCATTATCAAAGTATAATATTGCTAAAGTTGTTTCTACTTGGGTACTATCAAAGGCTGGAACTAACCCTAAAATTATGTTATTAACAATTATGTCAGTAGCTTTATTTGCATCCATGTGGGTTTCTAATGTTGCTGCTCCTGTCTTATGTTTTTCCATAATTCAACCATTATTAAGAACTTTACCTAAAAATTCAGAATTTTCTAAAGCTTTAATATTAGGGATAGCTTTATCTTCAAATATCGGTGGTATGGCATCCCCCATAGCTTCTCCACAAAATGTTATTGCCATTGGTTATATGGATCCAAGTCCTTCATGGGGACAATGGTTTGTCATTGCATTACCAGTATGTGCAATATCATTAGTGCTGATTTGGATGTTTTTAATAGTTACAATGAGAGCAGGTAAAGGCGTGAATTTAGTTCCTATTAGAGTTAGTGATGATAAGTTTACCTCCACACAATGGTATATTAGTTTCGTTACTATACTAACCATTATACTTTGGTGTTTTGCTTCAAAATTGGAATCTGTATTTGGTGAAATGGGGATGATTGCAATTATACCGTTGTTATTGTTTTATGGACCTGGGTTTTTAACCACAGATGATATTAACAATTATCCTTGGAATATTGTCATTTTGGCAATGGGAGGCATAGCTTTAGGTAAGGCTGTGTCTTCATCAGGGTTATTGCAAACCATCGCGTTAGGTATACGTGCACATGTTGAGCATTTCCAACTTTACTCAATAATGTTAATATTTGGATTATTGATTCTTACAGTCGCTACTTTTGTTTCCCACACAGTTGCTGCATTGATTATAATTCCTTTAATTCAAGAAATTGGAAATACACTCCCTGATCCTCATCCGCGTTTATTGGTTATGGCTAGTACATTACTATGTTCCGCTGCGATGGGATTACCTACTTCTGGATTTCCAAATGTTACTGCCATTTGTATGGTAGATGATGTTGGCGTTCCGTATTTAACTGTAGGGAAATTTATTACTAGAGGTGTTCCAAGTTCCTTTATGGCTTACTTGGTAATTGTTACGTTTGGTTTTGGGATTATGAAATTAATAGGTTTTTAGACTGAAATACTGAGCCAAATACCCATAACTTACATATTATACCATTTAGACTTATTTAAAAGATACAATTATTTTTTCAAATTTAAAAAGAGAAATTTAACTAAACTAATTACAATAGTTCATCATATAATTAACTTACTTGCAACTACATTTGCATATAATAAACGGAGTACTTTAAAGTGGTAACTGGCTCTTTGATTATTTATTTGAAAGCATTTTAAACTAAAAGACAGAAATAATTTGAAACAATTTTAATAAATTACAACATTTTAATCAAAAAAATAGTTTGAAACTAACTAGTTCCAAAATAAACATTATCAACAAACCTCGTCTTAAACCACCAGTCAGAATCGTAGTTTTCTTCTGTGACATTTCTATTAATTTCGTTATACGTTTTGATATCTTGCTCTTTCACATTATTATTAGTATCATCATTAGCGGAATCAGCATTATTCAACAGCTTATGATTGATACGACTCATTAACCCGACAATTATTTTAACTTCACTAAAGGCATTCAAAATTCTTCTCATACCCATTTCTGTGCATAAATAGCCCACCAATACTATATCTTGTTGCCTGAGTCCGTGATCTAATAATACCTGGATAGCCATAATGGCAGCAGCACCGCTTATGATTTGGGCATCAAACAACAATATCTTGACATGGTTATCATATATGGAAGGAGGTAGAGATTCTGTATGCAACTGCGGTTCACCGGTAAGGGAATCCGATTGAATTAATAATTTTCCTATTGTTACATCTGGCAAAGTTCTTTTTATGGAGTTCATAAAGCAATCACCGGATCGAATCATATTAATAGCAACTATGGATTCTAGTGGTCTTATACTTTTAACCTCGTAGTTTGTGGGTGTGGTTATTTTAACAGGAGTATAAGTTAATAAATTTAAAGCATGAGTTAATAATATAGTAGCAATCCTGTCGAAATAAAATATGAACTCATCCCTTCTAGTTGATTTGTTTAGCAAAATTGTGTTAATACAATTAAGTTGGTTGGTACGGGGCAATCTTATAGCTCTCAGATCATCTAATGGTCTAAAAATTTTTCCCAATTTTGAGAGATGCTTCAAATGTTCTTTAGACTTCTTACTCAACTGCTTGGAAATATGATTAATCATCATATTGATTCCAACATGATTATCCGCACCACGCGGTATTACTAAATCTGCGCTGTCAATGGTCGGCCTAACATATTTAACAGAATTTGGTTTCACAAATGCATTCCATTGTTTTAATATACCTTCTAGATCCCTACCTCTAGATGCAATATCCCTATTCAACCGTCTTGCTAGACAAATATCCAAATCAGTATCTACGAAGATTTTGGTATCCATCAATTCCAATAACTGTCGATTGTATAATGCGTAAATACCTTCCACAATAATCACATTGGCACCATATATAGTAACTGTCTTATCTGTTCTGTCGTGGTGCGTGAAAGAATATATAGGTATTTCAGTTTTTTTGCCTTCTTTCAATGATTTAACACATTCGAATAATAAATCAAGGTCCAATGATGAAGGGTCGTCAAAATCATATTCATTCTTAAAGACTCGTTCTCTGTCCTTACCTTTGACGGGTTTGTAAAAATTGTCTAAGGAAAGAAGAATTGTCCACGGTTGGTTAATTTCTTGAATTATCTTAGATGCTACTGATGTCTTACCAGAACCTGAACATCCTGCAACACCAATAATGTAAGGCTCACTCCAAGGCGGAATGTATTGTGAATCACTGTGACTAGCATCTTTGGAATCTAAATTTTCTAGTATAGATCTTGACCTAGAAGGGCCATCTGGGGAGGAAAAAAAATGACTATGAATTCTCGACTTTCCAAGATCAATATTGTTATTGAAAAAGGATTCTGATCCGTTATTTGGTGATATCCTGGTACTATGTTGAGAAGAAGTTGAGCTCAAAATACTGGAGGTGCTTGAATTAACACTTATTTGCGGAGTTTGTGTCGTCATTTCTTTCTCCTCTTTTTTTTTTGTTTTCCGCTCACAGACCTAAGACTTTTGAAGTCTGTGATACTGAAAGTTGAAAAGTATGAAGTGTAATGTAATGTCGTTTTAACTTAATTGTTTTTTTTTTATCTTTTTTTTTTTGTTTTTGTCACTATTTTCTTCTCTAGCGACACGACATATAAACGAGACAAAAGACTGTCTATATATAATTCATTAATAGCAAATCGAACTTGGAAATGCAATTGTTTATTTATTTCATATTCCAAGGACTGATTTAATTGAATCCAATGAAGTTAAGAATTCATTTTTAACATTTTCAATGTAAACTTCAGTTTCTTTTAAAATGTTATCGTATTTTTGAAATTTATAACTTGATCTTGCAGAATCCAAAGTATAAGAATTTTCTAGCCAGCAATTTCTGTCGTCATCTAATTTTGTTAATTTTTCAACTATTTCTTTTATTGCATTTTCGTACAGTAGGATAATATTATCTAATTGTGAATATAGATCTTCAATTTGAAATTTGATTGATTCTGTTTTTAAAGGTGAGTTTTTTTCAATTTCGTTTGTTAGATTTTCCATTCTGGAAATGAATTTGTTATCAATGATCGAATTATTTGTCTTTCCAATTTGCAATGTAGAATTTTTCAAATTTTCAATTGTAGTAATGAACTCTTTTTTAGAGCAGTTATTAAATGTAATTGAATGGAAATCATTAAGATTAGTAATTGTCTGAAATTTTTTCGAAACTGAATCATTAAATTCAGTGTCAGATAATGATCTTTTCTTAGAAGACAGTTTATTATCTCTAACTTGTTGATTTGTTCTTTCCTTATCAGCACTTTCTGATAAGGGGCTTGTTATTGGAGAGTTAAATGTGACTACAGTACCATTGTGATTAGTACTATGCGCTGTTGAAACATGAGTTCCTGCTGTTGTTGGATTATTTGAAGGCAGAAAGACCGTAGGCTCGGATGGGTTTCCATTTTCTTTATCTTTAGATGGAGTAATTGCAACAGCGGCTAAGTCATCTTCAAAATCGCCTTGATTACTAGATCCGTAAGTTGAGTTATCAGAACCTCCCTTCATCGATGCCATATGAAACTATAAAAACGAGCGTCTAAAAAGAAAAAAAAAGAAAAAAACACACCCACACACAAAGAAAGTAAGCTTCTAGTTGAGTTCTTGTTTGCAAAAAAAGAAATTGTAAGCTGTCATTAGGGATACTAAGTTTATATATAAAATTATCAGGAAAGTTTGATATATAAATATTTTTTTTTCAACTACAACATTGCGAATGTTGTAAAAAATTCTTCTATTTAGGGTAAAAAAAAAAACATACGCGATTATGCTATTATACATGTAATGGAACTGATAGAATTGATAGAACTGATATTGATATTATATTAATAATTTACGAAGAAGTATTGGGAGTATATCTTAGATGGTCTATATCAAAGTATATATTTATACGTCTTGTGTTAAAAAAATGAATTCTTTCTATTATACAAAGCCTAAAATCAAGAATGAATAAAACTTTTTGTAAAAAAATGGTATTTTCGTTAATCAAGACGATCTTTATCTAGTAAAGGACTTGGTCTTTCTTGTCCAAGTTCTGCATATTTTTTACCAAATATTAAAATGATCAATTTTTCAGTCAATCTGAAGGAATAACTAGCAATGACCATTATACCTCCACAAATTGTAATTAATCTAACAATGAATTGAAGAAATGGAATTCTTTTTTCTTCAATTCTCATTTGAATTGGTTCAAAATCATATTTGAAAAATATTCCAGGAACTCCTTTGTTGAATTCATAAACTCTTGCCTGTTGGGTCATTGCATATTGATTAGTTTCAATAAGAACACCTAATTTCTTATAAAGTGTTGGAACTACAGAAAGAAAATATTGATAACTCTGTAAATATTCTTTAGTTACTTTCCCTGTTCCATCTAAAGGATTAACCATATATGGGTAAAATGCTCCAAATGAAAATTCATTTATAACATGAGTGAAATTTAAAGAATCTGTTGGAACAAATGATCTATCACGATAACCATATCCTTTACCTGTGATATGGAAATCACCTTTCACTTTAGTCACTGGAATTGAACCAAAGATGTGACATGCCGGAGCTGCCTCATTAACATGCAAATTATTCAACGAAAAATCGGCCAATAAACTTTCTTGTAACACTTGATCGATTTCAGGTGTAGTGATATCTCTGACTTCATCATTAATTATATAATTCGATGGAATCCTCGGTGGGAAAACTGCTCCTTCATAATTTAAAACCTCTGAAGCTAAAGTTCTGTCCTCAGTCATATCTAAAATGTTGGTATGGATGAAATTACATGGCATTGCAACCAACATATCTAGATTAATGAATAAATTTCTTTCTATATCACTATCCACATTGAACTGATGATCCACAAACCCATCAATATATCCACCAACTTCAATCCAGACCAATTGCAAAACAAAATATTTCCGTCTCCAAAGTTGGAGAAGATTTTGGGGTTGAGGTCAAATCGAAATTTCAATTTTTGTAGAGAACAGCTCTTAAGTTAAAGTAAAGAACGATTGTAAAAATAATTCAATTTAATTCAAATAAAAATAGCAGGAAATAGGATTGAAAATGGACTCTTTTTCGAGAAAAGTTAAGTCCTTTGATGCTTTTCGTAAGTTTGATTTTTTGTTTTTTAGGAGTGTATTATTATTATCGCAATTACTTTTACTTAACTTTTTTTTTTTTTTTTTATTTTTTTCAATTTACAGCTAAGACTATATCTCAGAATCAGGTAAGATCCACAAGGGGTAGTTATTCCACTATATTGATGATAACTTCCTTATTCTTCTTTTTGTCTCCAAAAAGGAAACTTAAGCTTTCCAAAAACGGAGAAATTATTTCTATTATGTAAATGCGCCTAACTAAATTTTAGCTTTAGCTTTTAAAAGAGGGTATTATTCATTTTGTCAAACCTCTTGAAATCATTAACTTGATCAGCTGGTTAGGCTTTAACTTTTTTTGGAGGTAGTCAAAGAAGGTATTGTACTATGCAAGATATTGGAGATACTGAATTGCTGAATAGTGAGGTGCGATTTGGGCATAGCATAGAAAATGATTATGAGGAAAGTGATATAAGATCTCAAGAATTGGATTCTATAAAAGCGATATACCCTGAGGCGGTATTATCCAAGAAGCGTTTCTGTGGCACTGTTGATATAATGGTTGTAACTGATGATCCAGTTACTGTTGTGCTTAAATCTGGTAAAGAACTGAAAGTTGGTATAGAACTGAAAGAACAACAAATGAAGGAGGTAAAAGCAAAAATTCATTATTTACCTAGTTTAGTTTTTCAATTTAAATTACCTCAAGGATATCCATATCAATCACCACCTATTATCAGTTTACTTTCGAGCTGGATTCCTTCACTGACAATTGGACATTTGAATTTAGAGCTATTGCGATTATGGGAAAGCTTTCACGATTTAGTAATTTTTACAATGATTGATTTTTTACAAGAGAAAGCATCAAATTTATTTGATTTGGCTCAAGATAATATTTATTTTACTACATCTAAAATGACTTTTGATAACTTTAAAGAATTTGATAAATATTCGATATTACAAAAATTTAATAATGAAACATTTACTTGTGATATTTGTCAAGAAGATAGAAAGGGGTTATATTGCTCTAAATTTAGTGATTGTGGACATGTTTTCTGTATTCAATGTTTGAGAAATTATTTTGAATCATATATATTGAGCAGCGATATAGATAAAATTCATTGTCCTGATTTTAATTGTACAAAAAGGTTTACAAACTTGAATTCTGAAATTTTGAAAGAATTAGATAAAGATGATAATTATAAAAGGATTGCAGAAATTGAAGAAACTTTTTTTATGCCTCCATTATCAAAAAAATTCTTACTCAAAATAATTTCAGAAGAACTTTTCAAAAAATACTTCGATTTATTTATGAAAAGGCAATTTGACTTATTTGCAAAATATTTTCCGACAAAATCAGTTCAGTGTCCTGATGTTCAATGTCGAAAACAGTTCATTCGTGAAAACCAAGATGACTTATTAACAATTTGTCCATCTTGTAAATTTGCATTTTGCTTTAAATGCAAGCATTCATGGCATGGACCGAACAATCTTTGTCGTAACATAGAACTGGATGGTATTCCTCAAGAAGAAATATTAATCTGGATTGAAAACGAGTCGGATTCAAAGGCAAGATTGAAACTAAACTACAAATATGGTAAAAAGACAATGGAACTAGCATCGAAAGAATATATTTCTGATAAACTATTTGAAGAACTGATAAAAGATCCTCACTCAGATTTACAGAAATGTCCCTTTTGCAGGACAGTTATTCAAAGATCAGAAGGTTGCAATAAGATGAGATGTTCTCAATGCTTTACAATATTTTGCAATTTATGTGGTCAACAATTGCACCCTTCGGATCCATACGAGCATTTTCGGGAAAGAAGCTCTGAATGTTATGGGAAATTATTTGATGGTATGGCGGGAACAGAGGAAGCAGAAATGGACCATGGTTTTCAGTTTTTGGCAATCTAAATTATGGAAGAAACATATAGGTTAGGTAAGGGGTATTTTGTATTTATGTTAAAACCTGATTTTTTATTTTCTTTTTTTTTTTAATTTTTTGTATAAAGCATCATTTCATTAATTCATTACATAAATATCAAGATTAAAATAAAATATAAAAATGCTACTTGCGAGACGGCTTTCTAGGTGGCCTTGCATACCTGTAACAATCTCTGACCCATCTTCTTCGCCTCCATCTTCCAATAAAACCGTCTTCCTCTCTTTTCTCTATATCATAAACCCATCCATCATCTGATGAAATTTTCACGTCTTTGATTTCTCTATCTGTGACCCATAAATTATCCTTATCCAATTCCCAATTTTTTTCAGAATCAAACTCCCAATTCTCGACAGGTGGTAATATCTCAGCAATCATAGATGATCCTTCCGGAATTTGTTGTGATGCTCTCAATTCACAATTCGGATCAAATATTTCAGTGGTGAAACAGTACGGATTCCATTGCAATGGAGTTAAACCTTGTTCTTCCAATTCAAAAATCTCCACTTCTCTAATTTCTGGAGATTCATCTAAAATTATCGATTTATTTTCTATGATCCTAGGTGGTAACTTTGGTGGTAACCTGTGAGGAATAATTGTATTTTGAGGAAAATATAATTTTATGACTTTATCAATAGTCTTCATGGTTTTTGGATGGCAAATAATAACCAAAGACCATCCAACAGCTATGAAAATTAGTCTCCATGGAATAAAAGCACCAAAAAATAACACACAAAATATCATCTTTAAAAAATTGAAAAATAACTCCGTTGATGATTTTTCATCTTCAAAACCAGCTGTAACATAAAAAAAATCTTCAACTTGGTCATAAGTACTGATAACATCGGTACTCATATTTTGTAAATCTCTCATATTTCTCAATAACTTCATTTGTTTTTTTAATTTCTTTGACGTTGAATTCACTTTACTACTAGTTGGCTCTTCGGATTCTTCTTTTGTAGTTTCCAGTTGTCTTTGATTTTGTGAATTTTGTCTCTCTGATGATACTGGAGAAAGTAAATCATCAGTTGCTTCATTGACAGAAGGTTTTGGTGACTGAAAATTATTGTCTTTGTTTGCCTTGTGGCTTTTTTGCGATACAAGCAAAAAATCAAAAACTGCTTGCCCTCTTTTTTTAACAGGAATTATTGGTGACTTGTTAATTGGATGTCTATATAAATAGTTTGGAATTATTGCACCATAAATTACCGCAAGTAAAGGATAAACCAAGATTAAATATGGATAGCAACATATAGATGTGTAGATAACCAATGCAGTTAATGTTGCTGTTGGCCTTGACCAAGTTACAATCTGAGTAATACCAGATTGCAATTTGTACAATATATCTAACCTAGAACTTAAATTCTTAAAGTTTTTGGCTACTATTCTAATTGAAAAATTTGGTTTATTATCATTCTTAGGTAATTTTCGTTTTGATTTATTATTCTTTGGGATAATATTGCTTATGAATTTGTCTAACAAGATATCTGTAAAATGATCCAGTTGTTTTTTATTGTCACCATTATTGAGAAAAGATCTTCTTGATTCTTCTGTGGGTGTAGAAGGATCTGATGAATCATTCTCATCTGAATCGAGACTATCAGCCACTATTTCAAATAAACTTGAACCGAGAGGAGGCAACCTTAAATTTGGGCTATCAACTCCAGAAGCACCCGCTTTATCCAATCCTTTATTTAACAATAAAGCTGCTGTCCTCGCAGCCATGTTTGACTTTGATCCAGGTCGATTATTCTCAGTAGCAATGTCAGATGACATACCGTACAGTTGTGATAATGCATTTAATGCGCTGCGACGAAATTTGGAACTTCTCTTGGAAGATTCCAGATTGGATGAGTATTCATCAGTCATTTGTCAACTGTTGAGTTCAAAACCAATGAGAAAATCACTTCAATTGCTTATTCTTCTCAAATTTGGATATTTATATACATCAAATAAATATTTACGTTGGAATTAAAGTTACTTTCTGATAAGTATTGCTGATTATTTATTTGGACGTACATACAATATACAATCTAAATGACAGATATAAAGTAATTAATACAAAACTTTTACTCTATCTAATAATAATACAAATACTTCTGATGCCTTGTATTTCTGTTTAAAATGCATTTTCTTATGTTAACCAGAGTGGTCCTCTTAATTAACAAGCTTCTGTGTATATATAAATGATAAAATTCCTGCATATTTTAATTATATTTGACAAAAGAATGCCCTGATAGTCTTTTAGCTCCCCATCTTTTACTATGATCCCAGACCAAGCAATTCTTGAGGAAACTAATGAATATTAATAGCTCATTGAACACGGGCTCATTATTAGCATATTGGGATAATTTGATTAAGCTTTCCAATTTTTTAGAATTTGGTATTATTGGATTATTCATACCCAATTTTTTCTGTAATTTTGACAAGTTCAAGCAACCCTCCTCGTTGAAAATTTTCCATAATAAAGTCGAGGTATTCAAATCCAGGTCCTTATCTTCAGAGTTTTCGGATCCAACTGAGCCCTTCAGTAACAATTCTAGACGTAATTTTATGATATAATTCTCATTCGGAGCACCTATCAATTCTACCATCATTTGCATCAACTCATTTTCAGTTTTACATGGGAAAACGGGACTTCCTGTAAATAGTTCAACCAAAATAACACCCAAAGACCAAATATCAATCTTTTCACTATACCAGCCACCCAATAAGACTTCAGGGGCCCTATAAAAACGTGATTGAATATATGAATAAGATACCTCATTCACATGACAAGATGATCCAAAATCTATTAACTTTATATTGAAACTATCTAGTGATGTTAACATTATATTTTCAGGTTTTAAATCACAGTGGACTAATTGCAAGTTTTCATGTAAGAATTCAAGGGATGTTAAAAGCTGTTTAGCAAAATTGGCAACAATTGATATTTCGAAACCTTTAAAATGTGCCAATTCTAACACCTGGAACAAATTAATCGGTAAATACTCTGTTGAAATACACATATGACCTCTGAAATGGAAATGATTGAAATAGCGAATCATAGGGATATCTGTGTGGTGGGACGAAATTGCTATTTTTTTTAAGATTTTAACCTCATTGACAGCCTGTAAAGAACAAGTCATTTCGTTTTTGACGATTTTCATTGCAACAACTTTTCCATCCTTGTAGTCTCGGCATGCTATAACTCCTCCAAATGCTCCATTACCTAAAATTTTCAAGATCTCGTACCTATAATTTATATGATCACCCAATCGGATGATGTAGTTTTTGTTGTTGTCATCAAATCCAAAGTTATTTTTCAGATCTAAAACTTCTATATTAGGTTTATTTAAATGATGTTTCCCTGTGAAATAAATATTTCGTTTTCTTAATACTTCACTTTTTTCGTAATTATTTAGCGGATCATATAAATTACTATGATCTTTCATATTTTCTGGTATTATTGGTTCAACTCTTTCAACTCTTTTGCGTTTTAATATTTCACATTCTTTTGCTAATGATGATTTAGTTACTAATTTTGTTAAATCTTCAATTGAAGAAATTTTCTGAGATGTAAAAATAAGGGAGTTCCTCTTCGATTTCGTATAAAGTGAAGCAGATCTTGCTTTATAAACATTCGAAGGATTTCTACTCGATTCTCTCTTACTCGCACCAACATTTATATCTTGCTGAGAGTCCACTATTATTGAAGCAGTCTTCAGTGATATTTTTCGTTGAGAGGTAGCCGTATCAGATAAATTCTGGTGAGTATATGATCTACTCAACGATCCATTTTTAGTAAGTGCAACAACATCTCTACTTACTCTTCTTGAATTTATAATTGAATTATCATGGTACTGCGTCCTTGGCTGAACAAAAGACAACCTTTTTATAGTATTCGGAGTATTTTTAATGGGAGTTCTTGTTTTCAGAATATTCAAAGAGTTCAAAGTCTTTATCAGTTGTTTTGAACTTGTTTCTGTTGAAATATCCTGTCTATTAATATGTGAATTGTTGTGCTTACTCTCTGCAGGACCACCTAAAACGCTCATTTGCGATGGTATAGACTGTGATGGAGTTAAAATCATTGAATGTATTCTCGGCTTATTGTAATTTTTACTTCTGGAAAAACCATGCGAAGGAATTCTATTTTTTAAAGGTGTTTCTTGTAAAATTGATTTATTTTCCTTATTTTCTTTAACATTATTACAGTTTGTCTTTTTCGATGACGACGTTGTTTGTTTTAAATATGAGGGAATTGTATTTGCCTTTTTAGATTCGGGAGTAGCCAAAGATACATTATTCAATCTATATTCATGATTGAATTTAGTAGCAGGAGCAGGTTCCAAACGAGCGCTCACAAACTTTGCTGACGATGATGATGATGATAATGATGATGATGATGCAATGTCATTTATACTTTGCGGAGACCTTCCATGTACATTTGATGCAAATCTCGTCACATGCTTGCTTGACGAATAAGGTTTATGTAACATTGAAGTCGATCTAGTTAAGGGAATATGTTTTTCATTAACTCTATCAGGTGTATTCATAGCAGGTACTGATTTGAAATGACTAGGAGAATCACTAACAACTCGAGATACAGGTTTTGTAGCGCTCGTTCCGGCATTAGAATCCACATTGGAGTTCAAAAAATGATTACTATCCTGATTGAATGAATGCAAGTTCAATTTGATCGATGATGTTGATAGCGGCAATTTTGACTCGGGACTTATCTTTAATTGTTTTGTCGATTGATTAAGTTGATTTTTAGGTTTCGGTATTTTACTTTTTTTTGAATTTTCCCATTGATAATATCTTTATATTTCTCTAAAACTGAAGGTGAAGAGTTTAATACTCGTGGATCTAACGTTGTGGAAAAAGATTTATTATCATCTTCAAATAAAACAGAATTATCTGATGTGGATAAAGTTTGATCTATTAAACTTTTATCATCTTCCGTCCCTTCTTTTAATGAAAACCCACCTAATTGATTCGTTATAAATGACAAATCACGGTCTAAGCTGGTATCATGGGTACTAGCCATCTTATTAGAAAACTAACAAGACCCAGTGTTGCGAAAGAATAGTATTCTAATGTGATTTCGTTTCACTTTCACTTTTTGTTTATCTTTTTTGGTTTTTTATTTACTTTTTAAATTTTTTTTTTTAAACATTTTTTCAAATCACCAAAATAAAATCATTTAAATCATTTAAATCCATCAAAAAGTGTTTGAATTCATTAATTTGTAAAAAATTTAATTGATTCGAGTAGATATTCAACATCATGCCAACCACATATTCTACTCAATTTTTACTTCTCTTTTCACAGTTGGTTCATGAATCAGCAATCTTAGAATTGACACTGGATAATTTCAAGAGTATACGAATAAAATTGAAAAATCATCCAATAGTGACTGAATCCAATATAAAAATACTGAATGAAGCTGGTTTGTTATCACTTTATAAAAAATTGTTGCTTGAATATGGGTTAGATCCAGAGAAATTTTCTGAAGGTAGCGAAGTCAAGAATGAACAAAATTCAGATCAACTTTATAATAACAGTAATAAAGTCAAGAAGCCACCAGTGTATGCTACAAAGTTATGCGAATATTTGTATTTAAAAAGAATAGAGGAATTGAAAAAAGGTATTGAAGAAAATGGGATCTCATTTAAGGAACAATTGGAAAAATTAAATAAAATTTCCAGTATACAATAACTATTTATTATCGAAAAATGAAGTCTTTAAATATTTAAATTGTTCAGTGTTTGAAAAATTTATTTTCAATAACAGAATTATACTCACCATTCCAATTCCATGTGAAAAGGCAATCAATCATCTTTTTGGGTATCAAAAATATACTCACGTATTATTTATATTCACAAGAAAACTTAAAACCACCACTAGTGGTTTCAGTCTAGGAAATAATTAGAGTTTAATGCATGTGCAGAGGTTTTGTAAAAGTCCGGCTTTCATACTTCTGACAATATCATCATCATCATCATCATTTTAATATCCTATCGATGCTAGGATGCCCTTTTTTTTTTTTTTTTTTGTATTTTCGTGATTTGGGGTTTTTATTTTATTTTATTTTATTTAATTTTTTGGTTTGGTGAGATTAGTGACTAATATGTCTGCAATTAGAGTTGAAATTTCCATTGTGACTCTAGAATAAACTAACATAAAAGTTCTTTTTCTTCTTTTTTTTTTTGCTAATCAAAAACAAGTTGTGTTTTTGTTCTTAGTTGAAAAGAGAATTGATAATTTTTGTTAAAAAATTGATGGACTAATACATGTTGTGAAAGAACTGAAATTAATGTCTAATGTCTAAAAGTTAGTACTTAGATTATGCTGCAAAACTTGCTGCTATTTGTTCTTTATAAATTCCAGTGTTCTATCTTAACATCAAAATAATTACCGGAGTTTTGAAAAGAAAAATAAATAAATAAATAAATAGATTGAATCATTAAGAACATCCAGTCATATCTTCATATATCACACTTGATAGTTATAGACAGCTTCAAAATATTGGGTTACAGATGACTGGAATTAACTTTCAATATAAAAATCAATATTAACAAGAACGTGAATTAGAGCTCAAAGCAGTAACATAAAAAGTATTAACACAATCAGTAGCCACTTCATAAAATCAAAACATTCAAAAAAAAAACATTATAGTCTAGATCTAGGATTCTAAAAAAATTCTACTAAGTTTTTATTTAATAGTCTCTCGATTTGATGAGCACCTTAGAATCATTCTGTTAGTAAACTAGTTAGCCGGAAAATATTGGGTGAAATGATAATTGATGATTGATTCTCTTTTTCTTCTTTTTTATAGAACTTAAAATTAATAATATCCTAACAGCTCTAAATATCTATTAGGCAATAAATATAATCAAATGACCACAAGGAAAATGAAGGAAGACTTCATCAGAAACTCTTGATCAAAACCTCTATCTTATAATTTAAGCCGCACTTCCAATTGTGTTCATGCAAGTTTATGCAGATGAATTTAGGACCACAAAAACAATAGTTTTCCATCTTTCAATTCAAAGTTCTTTTCTCATTCTTTCCATTCAATCATAAAATTTGTTTATCCAGTTTATTTCAGAAATGTTGGTTTATTTTCTATTATCTTCTTAATTGTTCAGTTCAATATAAAAATGGGGTATAACTACAAGGATGTCGATTGGGTTGACATTAAGAAAAATGTCGTTAGGGTAAGCATAAAGTATTTAAAAACATATGAAATACTTGATAAGTTATTAACAATATAAATTCCAATTTTCAATTGATTGTGTATTTTCATAATTAGGCCCCTCAAATTTTGAAAAACAAAGCAAAAGTGGGAACTACCACTGTAGACGAGGAATTTGAATTATTAAGTAACAGATTCTATGAAATAGATGAAGACATTAATAAATTATCAAAATCAGTGCATAAATATCATTCGGCAATTATATCGTTACTTGAATTTTCTAGTCAATTGGGTCACACAATGACTATTCTCTTGGATCCTACAATTGAAAGAAAAACAATTGACATTAATCAATTGAATAACGGTGAACACACAAGTTTGAAAAACTACGAAAATGCAACTGGAGCTTCAGAAAGAATTTCAAAATATTTAGAATCTTATACTTCAATTGATCATGGTATCAATGATTGTTTAAATATTTTACTTGAAAGTTTTGATTCACAAATTAAACAGTTGACAATTTTTTTGAAAAAAGTTAAAAAATATATTAAGGAAAGAAATTATTCTTTGTTAGATTATGATAAGTACATTGATTCAATTGAAAATTTAGAAGATAAATATAATTCTTTGACTCCAAAGCAACAACAGCAGTTATTTACTAATAAGAGAAGAATTGAAGACTTTAAAGTAAAATATGATACTTTAAACTTAAATTTGAAAAAAGAATTGCCATATTTTTTTGCATTAATAAGGGAAGCAGCAAAACCTTTATTTACAAAAATTTATTATACACAATTTTCCATAATGTATCAAATGCATATTTCTTTATCAAACAATGCACCACAGGAGTATCTTGGCAATTTTAAAGATTTCAAAAAAGACGTTATTTTGGAAAAACAAGCAAAATCATCAGAAATCTTGGATTCTTTAAAAATATGCAATTTCCATGACGAATTTTTAAAAACCATAACGAATAACTTAATATTAAGTGATACTTACCCATCAAGCTCAAAAAATTATTCAGCTAGCACCACCAACTTATCAAGAGAATCTTCTGCAAAGAGTTCCTCAAAGATTTTCATGAATTCTCTCCCACATCCTCCACCTCCGTATACTCGTAATGAACCTGCTATGACAGAAGACTACTGTATTGCTCTATACGATTTTTTCAAAGTTCAAGATGGGGATTTATCTTTTAAAGAAAATGATAAAATTAAAATATTACAAAGAAATGAAAGCAACGGCTGGTGGAAAGGAGAGCTAAATGGAAAGATAGGATTTTTCCCAAGAAATTACGTTTCTTTATGTTAAGCTCAGCAAATTTGAATTAAATAATTTTTCCTTTTGTATAATACCACTATCAAATTATAGTTTTTAGCTAAAAAGCCGAGTGAGAAATATTTTAATTCTTAAGTAATCAATTTTTGTAAAACCTATAATTGAAATGCTATACATAAATTATTATCTTACATATCATTTGTAAGCTCAACGCTGTTATAAGTTATGACTGTAATGCTACCAATATCACTCTCTACCATTTTTTTTTCTCCCTTATAATTTCTTAAGAAGTTCAAGATTTTCATTAATTTCGTTTTTTACTTCTCTTTCCCATATTTCAACGCACCTACCAGAACAAAATTGTTTCCTGATTGGAATGAGTTTAACATCCACAAAATCCCACCATTCAATTACCTCAGCAACATATTGTATTACAATTTGGTTACATACAGAACACGTTTCTTTTAAGGCACCCAGATGTAAAGCTTTTGCAATAGTTTGAGAAATTGTTTTACCAATTACTTGTTTCCACTTCCTGGTTTCTGATTGAGAAGTTTTGTATGTTGATATTTCACGAAGACATAATTCTGTTAATTTGGGAATTTTGAATAAGTTTGACTGCAAAATTTTTTGTTCTTTCTCATCAAAGCTATCTTCGTATAATTGTTGGGTGGAAGGTGAAAGGGAAAATTCAGTTTCTGATTTCTGGGATAATATGCTTAAATTTTTAGTTAATTTGAATGCTCCTTCATTTATAATATGCTTATTTCTGTTGATATATTTTAAACGTCCTATGAATCTTCTCTGTTTAGAGTTCTTCTGTATTGACTGTGGACAAATTTCTCTTGTAGTTTTAAAATCTTCTTTTTCTAATAATGCAGAATTAGGTCTTAGAACCAAAGTTTGAAGATTATTCAAATCCAATAACTGGTGTGGTAAAGTCTGAATTAAATTTGAAGATACATTCAAATACTTCAAATTTTTTAAGTATGAAATGATCCCAGGTAATGATTTCAATTTATTATCTCTTAAGCTCAATACTTCAATTTTATCACGTAGTTCAAATAAGCATGGTGATAATGAACTTAAAGCATTATGAGTTAAGTAGATTTGTAATCTCACAGGGGAAATAAATCCAAATTCATCAGGTATAACTAAGTCTTTAAAATCTTCAATTTCATCTGGAATTTTGACTAAATTTAAATTCTCGAGGTAAATTTTCTTATCACAATTTTCAAAAAAAATTGTTAATAAATCTCTGGCTCTTTTCAGTACTAATTCTGCATCTAATGTTTGTTCTTGACTCCAATCCAAATCTTTTTCAGACAAGGGTTGAACCCCATTAACCCTACCAAACCTATCAATTCCAAAATCAATGGTATCATCAGATTGTACATGGTTTTCATTGAAAAAAGGATTTGAAAAATTATTATTATTCATAAAAGTAACTTGACTACTGGGAAGCGGAAATTGATTATTATTGTTACTATCATTATTATTATTATTATTATTAGGAGGAAGCCAATATGGTTGATTAACAAGACTTTGATTTTCGATTTTAGTTGGTGAACTGGGTAAAATAAAAGTACGATCTGCTACTGAATTGAAATATCCCATTTCCAATTCAGAATCAAGTGTATTACTATCATTTGCAAAATCCCTTTTTTTCATATTGCTATTGGAAATTGGAGGTGAACTGGACAATTTGTGGAACGGATATATAGAATCTGATGAATGATTATTTATAAAATCTGTTAATGAATTTTTTTTATCTTTTCGATGCTTATAAGGAAGTTGATGCTGTGAATGTTGAATCTGAGTGCTAGTTGGTATATGTTCTAGATCCATCCCATCAGACGTAAGCATTGGATCTGAACTTCCAACTCTTGATTTCTTGTTATATTTATACCCATCATAAGAATCATTCTCAATGTTTACATCGCTTCTACGTCGTTTTGAAGCAGATGCATTGCAATCATTGACACTTTCTGCATTCTCTAAACCTCTGGTATGGAATATTGTACCACCTGCATTCAAATCTCTAATTTTACGATTCACAGGTTCTGTTGATAACGGTACCTCATTCTTATCATTTCTTGATATATCAAATGCCAATGGAAGTAAAGTATTCTGTCTATCCATAATCAGAGCATAGCAGTTTGAGAAAAGAATAGATAATTATAAAGATACGATGAAATAAATGAATGAATAAAAAAAAAAAACTCTATTCGTTTTGTTTACCTTTATTTACCTTTGTGACAAATTTGGCGCGTGAAAAGTAAAAAGAAAAAAAAATTATTCCATTTTGGGTAAGTTTACTAGAAATAATATGCACATTTGGGAGAAAAGTGAGAATACAATTTTCCGTGATAGTTTAGTGGCTAGAATTACCGCTTGTCGCGTGGTAGACCGGGGTTCAATTCCCCGTCGCGGAGCTTTTATTTTTTTTATTTTTTTTATTTTTTTTTTTTTCTTTTCTTCTATATATAATATTATACATCTATTACTACCTACCCAACTACTTCTTGTCTAGGTTACTATTAAAATAATGAGGAGCTAATTCTTCTAACCAATGTTCTCTTATAGGAATACAGTTTCTCATGTACTGTTTTGAAGTTAAAACCAATTCATTATAAACTATCAATTTTGGTGGAGGTTTGACTTTAAACAAGATACTTGAAGGATGGATAAAAACATTTTGTTGTTTTTTTATTGATTTGTATGAATCTCCTAATTTTGATAATTTGGCTGTATGTGGGAAAAATCCCGAAACTATTGATTTTTGTACATTGATTAATTGTTGTTCTGGTAATAATTTATTTTCCACAATAATATTTTTCACAATTTTCAATTTTACACATATTCTTTTTAATTGATTTCTAATATTTTTAACTCTTTGTAATGTCTTGGATTGTAAAAAAAAATCTCTACACCATTGATTTGAATATCCATTATCTTTATACTGATTATAAATTTCTAATAAAGTTAAATGATCTCCTCCTTCAATTTTACTAAAAGATTCTCTCAGTTGATCCGCTTGTAATTTTTTTTCTTTTGGACGATAAAATAGAGAATTAGATTCACCCAACATTGACATTATTGTTAAAATTTCTTCAACACAATTAAATTTTTCACTTGAAATAATACTTTTTGAAATCATTGGATCTGTTGGAAATTCACACATTTGGAAACCTAATTTAGTTAAATTTCCCTTATCGTTCATTGCACCTAATGCATATAACAATTCTAATGATTTTATTAAACTTTCATTTGATGGAGGATCCATAAATTCAAAATGCAACAAATCATTGATCCCCATGGATAATAATAATAATACAATACTTGACAAATTAGAACGTAAAATTTCTGGCGTTGGATTAGATTCTAATTCATTGAAATAAGCCCATTTAGTGAATAATCTAAAACATTTTCCCGGACCAACTCTTCCAGCTCTTCCAGCTCTTTGATCTACTGAAGCCCGTGAACAAGGTGTAATCACCAACAGCTCCATTCCTGTTGATGGATTATAAACATTTTCCTTAACAAAGCCCGGATCTATAACATATACTATACCGTCGATAGTAATAGAAGTTTCAGCTATATTTGTAGCCAAGACAACTTTCCTGGCATTTTCAGGTGTTTTTTCAAAAATTTTCTGTTGTATTTCAGGAGGTAAATTGGCATAGATGGGACATATCAACATTTCCTTAATTTTTGATCCCAACTTCCCACATGTTTCAGTTAAACTCTCAACTATTGATTCAATTTCATCTTGACCAGTTAAAAATACTAATATATCACCTTTTGGTTGAGTGGTATGTATTTGGAAAATAGTTGTCAATGCAGCTTGAACATAGTTTGCTTCTGGTTGTAAAGTATAGTACACATCCACTGGGAATTTTCTTCCAGGAACACTAAAGATAGGTGCATTATTGAAAAATTCAGAAAATTTCGAGGCATTAATTGTAGCAGACATGACTATTACTTTAAGATCTTTTCTTCTAGTTATTAATTGTTTGAGCAAGGACAAAATCAAATCCGTAGCACTTGTTCTTTCATGTGCTTCATCAATCATTATTACAGAATATTTTGATAGTTCTGGGTCCACAGAAAATTCTTTTAATAACATACCATCAGTTAAATATTTTAAAATTGTCTTATCACTAGATTTATCCTCAAATCTAATTGTATAACCAACTTCATTCCCTAATTTCACATTCATTTCTTCTGCTACACGAGTGGCAACACTCGTAGCAGCCACTCTACGTGGTTGAGTACATGCAATTGTTAATCCATGATTGAGTTCCTGTTCAATCAAGTATTGAGGAATTTGAGTAGTTTTACCAGAACCTGTTTCACCAACTAGAATTAAAACTTGATATTTCTGAACAGAATCCAATATTTCATCTCTATATTTATATACAGGCAAAGATTTCCGTTGATCAGATATAGATTTAAGTCTTTGACGTTGTAATTCTTTTTCTTGTTCTATTGCAATATCTTTTTCATCTTTTAAAGTTGATATTTCATCTATTAATTTCGAATCTAATGCAAAATCAATTTTTGAATCAAATACAAATTCGTATTTCTCATTTCCTGGAAGTGATATTTCATCAGGATTTTTAAAATTCTTATCGTTGGTATTAGTCTTGGATCTTTTAACTTGCTGAGATTCCCAACTTATATTACTATAATCATTTCTATTTCTTTTAGAAGTCAACAATTGCTCTTTATGTTTTCTATCATTAGATTCCAGCGGCAATTGATAAATATTATCCCCACTTGACCGTTTCATGTTTCTAGACACTGATCTGAACCGCAAATTACATCAACTAACCAACTAACTTATTTCTGATGAGATTGCAAAAAAAAAAAAAAAAAAAAAAAATAAACCAAGATAAAATTAAAAAAAAATTAATTGGACGAGTCAGGAATCGAACCCGAGACCTTTCGCATGCTAAGCGAACGCGCTACCAACTACGCCACACGCCCTAAATTAACATCATGGAATAACACTTTGTTTCAATAGTGGTTTGTGCTCTCCGCAAAGTACTGGTAAAACCAAAATCCTTTCTTTGACAGGAAGAACTTTTTAATCTACAAATGGAATGAGAATTAAATACTGGAATTGTTTAGTCACATTGTACCATAAGAGCAAATGCATAATCCATGTCGCCTATCGCTGGTAGTATATAACTCATGTTGAATACCCTTTTCCATAGGCACCTGAATTTATTGAGGTCATCTGTGTCGTTTTCAATTTGCAAAAGAAGGTTTAGAAACAATTTTTTTATTTGGGTTGGGAATTGGAAGATAAGAGAAAACTGTTTAATCTCTGTGCGACAATATTCACAAGAACCGCTAAAACTGAGTATATCTGAATTCAAGGGTGAAAATGATTTAGAGAAATTGCAAGGGTGGGTTGAGGTATTCATTGAACGTTCAAGTCAGGCTATACAAAAAGATGATATTCCACTAAGTATTGAATATGCGTTGAAAAAGCTAGTTAGAGATTATATTAAACAGAAAGACCCACCAATTGGTGAAGATTCATCAAATGATTTCTTGGATATTTTTGAGTCTAAAGATGATTTAGATGTTGAGCGTTGTATTAGTTGGATTTCTTTACAATTTGATGGTGCTAGAAATCAATCTATTGAAAAACAAAGAATAAATACCAAAAGATACAATTTATCAACTTTATCATATTCACAATTTTTAAAACAATTATATCCGTTGAAAGAGAATATAGGACCCACGAAGTATAAAATTGATTTTCGAAAATTATTTGATTCCTATTTGTTATTACCAAGTCCGAGGCCATTATATATTAAAAGTTATCATTTTGAAAAATTGTTAAAGACTTTATTACATTCTGTAAATGAGGAAAATTTTTTTTTATTAAAGTTTTGGGAAGTGATTATTGAAGATATGAGATCTTGTAATCTACCTTTAACAACGAATAATAAAAATAAAGTGTTACAATTATTATTTCATAGCGAAAATAACATTAATTGGGATAACTTGAATTTAGATACAATTGAAAAATTGGAGAAGAGCTTGCAGTTGAATGATATTTCATCTTATAATATTATTTTGAAAGCTTGCTTAATGAATAAAAATACAAGTTCCGTTTCTAACAATAACTATTATGATGAGTTAATAACTATAATTTTACGGAAAATAAATACAAAGAGATTGAAACCAAACAAAGCTACATATGTTTTTTTAATTAATTATTTATCATCAATTAACAGTATCGATCACTTGGCTCAAATTTTATACCACATCTTGGATAAAACTAACATTAGCTTTGATATTCATATATTAAACGATATCTTAATCGCTTTGTTGAAATGTGGACTTTTCGAGTCATCAACTTTATTGTTAAATCACATCATCGATATTACATATTTGAAAATAAATAAAGGAGGTACACTAGAATATTTACAAAGAAACAAAATTAGAGCAATACACAAGAAAAATTTAAAAATTATTGATTTTATTAATCAGGAATTAGACAATAAGGATATTATATGGCCCTATTTGATAAATCCAGTTGACAGGACTTTTGACATATATATCAGAAATTATATCGCTAATAAAGAGTTTTTTGAAAAATTTGAAGTGATATTGAAGTATTTACAATTTATGATGGACCAAAATATATTTATAGATAAGGGAACTTTTGAAACCCTATATGAGTTTTTCATTAACAATCATGAACGGGATATTAATTCTTTGAATTTTGCAAACTTGATGAAGCTAACAGATTTATTGGTGAATTCGAATAAAAAAAGACAAATGTTTGTTACGGATACATCAATTTCTAAGACTTTTCAAGCTTTTAAAATGTATTCACCCCATTCTGAATTTACTAGTTTCATTGAAGAAAAAGAGATTCAGATTTTTGGCCTAATTAAAAAAGCCAACAACTCACAGAAAGCTGTTGATATTCATGATGTATTTTATGCTAGAGACCAGATGTATTTCAGAACATTAGAAATTGTTGTAAACACTAATAAATAGAGAATAAAAGTAATATTTATTTTATCATTCGTCGTTTTAAAGTTCTTCTAAATACTTATTTAAATACCTATTTTTCAAATTTAACTGTCTAATAACATCCCAGATTTCAGCATCATATTCATTCAAAATTTCGACTATATCAATAATCGGATCTTGTCTTTCTTCAAAGTTATTATTTTCAACGTACGCTTTAACAATTTCACCATACCTATTTCTTAAAGTTTGTGGATCTTCACCTTCAAAAGACACAAAATTTTTCTTAAGCGATGGTTCAGGAATTCTGGGCTTCATATAACTTTTAATGAAAATAAGAGAAGTCCTGATTTTTTCTTCCAAACATGATAATGTTGTTTCAGCGTCATACGTCAAAATATTGGATAATTTTCTATTTGCCTTATTAATAACTTTGATATTACCGAATTGTCTAGCATTATATTTCTCCGATATTTCTCTGTCATGAGTAATATTGAAACCTAGAAACCAGTTTAAATTTTCCAAAAGAACTAAATCATTATCGCTATTTTCAGGATCAGTAATTTCATCATAATTTACAAAAAAACTAGTGGAATGTTCATCAGTAAGTGCATTTTGCAATATTTTTTTAAAAATTTTTAATTTCATATCCAATAAATTTTCACCTTCAACTTGTTCTTTATCGACGGAAAAATTTAAAAATTCATTTCTATAAGGAAATGATACTATGTTTTTTACTGTGAAATCTTTTAAATTTAACGACGATATTGTTGTTAACGGGTGTGGAGTTGCTATTAATTGTAAGACTTTTCTTTCTTCTTTTTCAAAATCATTATCCATATTTAATGAAGACTTTATTACAAGATTTTTATTTTCACATTTGGGTATTAATGTTTTCAAAACGTTTTCATAACCTTCAATTGATTTCAAGTTTTCTTTATTATAAAGATTTTCGTTATTGTCAATTTGTTTCAAATCTTGTTTAATACTATCCCACCTTTCTTTCAATTTCAAACTTCGCACTTTTAGGAAGTTTTCTGGAATTGGATATCCAACTTCAATCAATTTTGATGGACATTTACTCATTTTTTTCCCAATTCTGATTAAATTTTTTGATAAAAGATTGTTTGGTAATGCAATTGGATCAATTATATTTATATCTGTACTAATTCTATTCAAAAATAAGGTATGTTGATGTAGATCAATAGATTGAAGCACTTTATCAAACAAAAATTTATTAGTTGTATCTGCAAGAGCTGGATTCAATTCTTTTATATTATCTATTGAATATCGACCAAACAAGTCTGTATAATAGTTGCTCGCTGGAAGCTTATTTGTAAAATTTTTTGTATGTAAAATGGAATTTAATGCTGTTTTCAATGAATTTTTATTAATAATTAAAAAATCTTCTTCATCTGAAGTTACTATATCTTGCTCTGCTAATTTTTTATGGAAACAACTTTTCAATAAATTTTGTTTAAATTTAACAAAATCATTTTCATTATCAATAATTGGGAAAAGTTTATAATCTATGTATATACCATTTTGTATTCTATCATTACCTTCAGTATTTAAATAATCATGCAAACCTAATAATTTTAAATTTAAATTAGATAAAAGTAAATCAGGATATTGATTTTCAAATAAATTAATGAAATAATTTTTATTATTAATATCAGGTTTTTTCTTTTGAGATTTGAAAAAGCTAAATCCCAATGCTTTTTTTTGTTTAACATTATTTTTTTGTTTAAATTTTTTACGATTTTCAATCAATTTTTTCCTTCTTTCTTTTCTTTGTTTTATTCGTTCATCTCTAGTTAAAGAATTTGGGTCTTTAAGTATTAATTTTTCAATATCACTGTCGCTTTCTCTATTAAGTTTACTATCATCTTTATTCCCATTATTATAATCATCATCATCATAATCATTATCATCATCATTATCTTTCTTGTAGTTCAGTAAAATTTCTTTTGGATTTAAAATTGTTGGATTAACACCTAAAGAATAATAAAATTTCACCCATTTTTTCAATAATTTTTTTTCAAATAATTGTTCTTCAATAGGTAATTTTTCAACATCATTTTCATTAAAATATGTAAATACAGGACAATTATTTGGATTATTGATCAAAGATTTAAATTTTATAAGTGATGGGGTATTATCCTGAGATATTAAAGACTCACTTAAATCAGCTATACTTGTCCCTCCATTATCATAACTCTGATTTATAAATTCTTGAATATAATTTCTTGGAGATACAGAAGATTGATCTCTTAAGATAAAATAACATAAAAATATCAGTATTAAAATCAGCGGTATTAAATATTTTAAATGAACCCTGTTTTTCCTTAAAAAAAGCTTGAACCTCGCAACAGCCAATCCATTCTTCCTTTTCCTATACCCACCACCATGACTACTGTTCATCAGTTGAAACCTCATACTTTCTTTCCCATTAGAAAAAGAAAATTCAAAGAGTTTTCAGAAAATCTTATTATAAACAAATTCATTTACTACATTAAAGTTTCTTTCAGTTATAGCTTAAAAGAGATGAGTTGGGCTTCTCGAAGAAAATCAACTAAGACTGAAACAGGGGCTGAAAACCTACAATTAGCAAATAGCAAAATAAAAAAAACAAAAAAAAAACAAAATAGGGGCGGCAGGAAGAAGAAGTCCAATACATAGAGCCACAGTTACAGAGGCATCTGCAGCATTCCCATTTTGTTTCAAAATTTCAATACCCATCTTGGAACAAAGAGGAACATCACATGCAACTGCACCATTCCGAGCTTTTACAAGATGTTTCTCTGAAGGCTCTAAAGTTGGACCACCAATAGATTTCCCAAGTTCCAATTCCTGTTCATAAGCCAATACTCTTTCATTCTCAATTGCTCTATACCCACTACCTCCGAATTTAAAACATATTTTTAAAAACTAACAACAACATTATCATTTATATCATCACTATCATGACCTCTTTCACCATGATCACAAAAATAAAATAATGTACCGAATATTAAAAGTAAAAAAGTAAATAATTTATACTTGAAACTTGAATCATTCAGCCGTCTCCTTCTTTGATTAACTGATAATGGCAAAATACTCTCACCACCTATTCTACTCTTTTTCTCATTCATCATAAATTAAGTAACAAAATATCCATAAGATCAAAATAAATAGTAAAGCAAAAAGGAAAAAAAAAAAAAAAAAAATAAAATATATTAGTAATTTCTAATTGATAAGGTCTATCTTTCCTGTTATCGGAAAAAGCTTCCATGCAGAACAGAACTTTTGATGAAAGTTTTCAAATTTTCATCTGATCAATTCTCATTCTTCAGGTATTGGTGGTGGTGGGTTTATAGTTTCTAAAAAAATGGATGAAGATGATGCAATTAGTATTGATGCTAGAGAAATGGCTCCAGGATCGGCATATAAAGATATGTTTAATAATAGAGAAGATTTGGCTAGGATTGGTGGTTTAAGTGTAGGTATACCTGGAGAATTAAAAGGTTTATATGAATTATATAAACTTCATGGTTCTAAAAATTTAACTTGGCAACAATTAATTCAACCTGTTATAGATTTAACCAATAATGGTTGGATTGTTGGTGAAGTTTTTGATAAAGTTTTAAAATTGTATACAAAAACATATGCTCCAGGAATTTTTAATAAACAAGATTGGTCATTTGTTTATAATGATGAAACTGGAGAATTACTTAGTGAAGGTGATTTGATGAAAAGACCTTCACTTTCTCATACTTTATCTTTAGTTGCTCAAAATGGTTCAGATGCAATATTTTATGATTCAGAAGGTCCAATTGTAAAATCAATTGTTGAAAAAATTCAAGAAAAAGGTGGTATTTTAACTAAATCTGATTTTAGTAAATATAAAATTCGAGTAGAAAAAGCTTTAATTACAGAAAATTTTACTCATGATAATTATAAAATTTTTACAAGTAATGGAGCATCTTCAGGACTGGCACTTGCTGCAGGTTTAAATATAATGAATAGTTTTAATGATTTAAATGGGTTTGATTCTACTGCTGAAGATTTTAAACCTATAGAAAGTCATAGATTGATTGAAACTATGAAATGGATGGCTAGTGTTAGAAGTAATTTTGGTGATTTAAATATTTATTCTAAAAATCAATCTGAAATTGAAGAACATTGGAAAAGATATAAAAAATTTTTAAAACCTGAATGGTCTTTTGAAATTAATTCAAAGATAAATGATAATTATACATTACCATCATGGAAAGATTATGAACCTGCTTATCAACTGAATAATCCTCATGGTACTGCTCATTTTTCAATTATTGATAAAGATAATAATGCAGTAGCAATGACAACAACCATCAATTTAATATTTGGATCGTCAATTCATGACCCTGATACAGGTATAATTTTAAATGATCAAATGGATGATTTTTCTATACCAACATCACCAAATGCATTTGGATTACAACCATCAATTTATAATTATATTGAACCTTTTAAAAGACCTTTATCATCTTCATCACCAACAATTATAATAAATTCCATTTCAAATAAACCTGATTTAATAATTGGTGCCGCTGGCGGTAGTAAAATAACCACATGTGTTGTTCAAGCCATTATAAGAAATTATCATTACAAGATGGATTTATTAAACGTTATAGCCGCACCAAGATTACACCATCAACTATTACCAGAAATTGTCTCCATAGAAGAACCATTAATTAAATATGAACTTGTAGATGAATTGATTAAAAAAGGTCATGAAATTGAATTAGTCCCACACCTGACCCTGATGAATGGAATCCGTTACAATGTTCAAGAACAATGTTGGGAAGCAGTTAGTGATTATTGGAGAAAAAGAGGTGAAGCCTATGGTTACTAAATATTACATTATTTTCTGTATCTAAAAAATAATAGAAACTAAAGGTGGGCTATATAAGCTGGGTTATTCGCGGATGCAATTTAAAGTACGTTCAATTTCTTCATCTTGTTTGAAGTTAAAATGTGTTTTTTTTTGTTTTTTCTGCTTTTTGATACTAAGCGTGTTTATGTCTCTTTTTTTGAGTTCCAGAACTTTTCTTTATTTTTGTTTATTTATATTGTTGATCTCTTACCAGGGGTAAAAAAAAAAAAAAAATGACACTATAAATAATTACATTTAAATTAAATTTTTTGAACATCATTGATCTTATATTAAAAAAACCCCTTATCATTATATAATCAACTTTACAATATATTATTATATATTATTATTATTGTTGTGTTGTACCTGACTTACTTTACTTACTTACTTAGTGACGTGGTGAAGAGTGACGTGGTGACGTGGTGACGTTTCGACTTTGTTATTGATTTTTGTAGTTAAAAATTCCCGATCTTATCGTGTAATTTAAAGTGTAATTTATACACTTTAAATACGATTTTAAAAACGGAATTTTCCCATTTAACTTGAGGTTTTTTTTTACAAAAAATCCCGTTTGTTTACAATTTTTTTTTTTTTTTTTTTTTAAACAGCGCTTAAAATCGAAGAGGACAAAATTTAGAAACCTCTTTCTTAAAATTATACCTATATTTATTATTTATATTTTTTTTATATATTTGATACTTATAAGAAGGTAATAAAAAGCTTGAAAGTGTGTTGGTGGATCTGTAAGAGTAGGATTTATATATTAATAAAATAATTAATTTTGAAGAAGGGGAGAAGAGAAGAGAAAAAAAAAAAAAATTAATATTGGGAACGTTGTTGGATAATAAATTTTGAGTTATTTTAAGACTTCTGGTTTAAGTATTTAAAAATAATGATGTCAGCAAATGATATTGATTTACCCAGTTTGCCTGCTTTTAGTATGGTGAGAAAGGCTTCTAGTACGAGTGATAAATTTGTTTATTCGAATGGGAAACAAAAGGGGATTCCAACAAATATTAAGAATAATGTTAAAAATAATACAAGAAATTATCAAGATTTTTTTGAAATTGTTTTCACAAGAGATGAAGTTAAAGATGTTATTCATTTGATAACTGGTGAGATTAAGGCTAAAGGTACTAAATCTGAATTAATTTTTTTACCATTTAGACCTCAAAATGATGAATATAAATTGAAAAAATTTTTATCAAGAATATTTATTAATAATGAAAAATTGGATAATTTAGATATAATTGAAAAAATTATTAAAAGAACTGATGAATTTACATTAATTTCTGCTTTAAAATTTTTTTGGTGTAGATTACCACATTCTTCAATAATTGGTTGGAAACCTTTTTTAAAATTTCAAAAAATGGAAAAAAAGCAAAATTATCCAAGAAGAGCATTTTTAGATATTATGCCTCAATGTTTACATTCAACATCTCATGCTTCAATTGTTTATGATTTTTTAGATTTACTTATTTCTATTGCATCATGTACAAAAGAAAATAAGTTAAGTGGTAGAAAAATTGCAAAAATGTGTGCTATATGGGCATTTGATGGACCTCATCCAAATAATATTAATAATTCCAAAAATATAAGTTGTCATCCAAGTTATCAAAAAGGTTTAAATGATTGGATTCCTGCATCAGATGCAATGTTTCATCTTTTATTAGCCTTTTTAAGATCAATTTTACCAATAAGAGAAGAAGATAAAGTTAAATTACCAAGAACTTTAAGATCATTAATTGCAAATAATTTATATCCACCTCCTTTAACAAAAGATTCAGATTCTTCAGGTTTACTTGAAGTACCAATTATAACATTAACAGTAAATAATCCTTCAAAATCACCAACAGAATTAATTTCTAAAATTGTCAAGACATTAACTTTTGAAAATCCAAAACTTTTTTATTCAAGAGAAGATTATATATTATTAAAAAATGTTTTTAATGATACTGCTAAAAATGTTATTAATAAGTTATCACTGGAAAATAAGAAAATTATAAATAATTTTTGTAATATTGATGAAAATTTAATTGTAAATGAAAGAAATTCAAATGTTAAATTCAAATTAGTTGCTGGTTGGGCAGATGATTCAGATTCGATAATCAAAAATTCTTCTGATGATACTGAATACTTTACTGCTAATATTTCTAAAACTTTTATAGATGATTATTTTATATGGACTTGGCTCTCTACAATATCTCCTGAAGAAACTACTTCGAAAAGAAATATCTTTGGAAGAAGTTTCATCATGGAAGTTGAATTGGATGAAGATTATAAAAAATGGATTGTCATAGAGGAACAAAATTTAAATGCAGAAAATGTTGTTGATGGTGAAGAGGATAATTTTAAAGAAAATGAAATGGTGAATGATAAAGATTATCAATTAGATTTGAAGTTACAAAAATTGCAGAAAAGAGAAAAAGAAATTTTGGATTTAAAAATTAAAAAAGCACTGAGGAGGAAGCAATTAGAAGAAAGTAATGAATTACCCTTACCACCAATCCCACCAAAGGAAGTAATAAAAAATCAGATGAATGTTACTAAAAAGGATCATCAAAACCATAGCTCAAACCATAATGGTGATAACACAGCTATCACTTCTTCTAATAAACACCAATCCAAGAAGAGCAAGCCTACTAATAAACTAGGAATGAAGATATCCCAATCATTACTGAAATTAACGAATACCCATGATAGACCTCCACCTTTGAAAAAGGACAGCATTTATATAGATTCTCCTTCGATGACTTTTAGCCAGGAACATTTTATGTTACCTGAATTTGGTGCTGATGATGACACTGATGATGATTTGAATGAAGAATTAGAAAATTATTTGACTTCGGCAGGATTTGATTATTTAGAAACTTATGATAGAGATGGCAATAAGGTTAAAATAAATAGATCTCCAATAAAACTGAAATCAGGACCCGAGACTGAACAAGGACTCCAAATATCTTCATCTGTGAATGCTCAAGATATCACGCATAACATGAATGGTATGGCTTTGAAAGATGGATATGAAAATGGAAATAATAGTAATTATGCACCAAGTTTACCGCCAAAGGATGACGATAGAGATGGTTTTCTGAATAAGGGAGGTCAAACGCATCACAAATTATCAAATACTACGAACGAAGTGAACTCGTCTGTTAATTCCTCTACTTCGAAGAAGAAGAGAAAACCACCTCCAAATATGAATGATGAATCACAGCAACAGCAACAGCATTCCATCCCTAACCCTTACAGCCATAATGGTGGCCATCTGGAGTTACAAGTTTCGCCTCAACAAAATAGCTATTTGAGAAGGACTCCTCCTCCACCTCTGCCTGAATTGACAGAGATGCGTAGTTCACATAATGTTAACAATCAGCAATATGCTACTCCCCCTCTTTCTATTTCGTCACCTAGAAAACAGGGTATAGACGGCTATATGACACCAGTGGTAAGTCAGCATGAGCAGATTCCTGTACCTCAACAGCAAATGCTGCAGTATGGGTATAATGCTCAACCTTCATACGTGAATGGTGAAGTTCGACATGAAGCACATCAATTTACTGAGCTGAATAAATACCAGAATGGATCTGCACCAACACAAAATAATGGAAAGTCTCAGTCTCGTATAGAGTCTCCAATAAGGTCTCCTGTAAAGTCTGGCCTGAGTTCTCCTAAGAAATTTGAAGCTATTTCAAATGCAGGATCACCATCAAAGGTTTCATTATATGGTGGCAACAGTGACGATCTTGAGGGTTCGGCTTATTTTTCAATGAAGGAGCCTTCTTCACAGGAACTACTGCAAAATGCTGACCAGCTGACTAGCGAAGATGCTCTTCCGCGTGCTTCAAGGACATCCCAGTTGATGGAAAATTTCAGCAATTTAGAAAATGAGTTACAAAAATTTTTATCGAATGCTGAAGAATTTGCACTTGATGGAAATAACGATGTTGATGTTTCGAAGACCAATAGTACTCCACCAAGGCCCAGAAAGCCTCCTAAAGAACCAGTTATTTTAGATGAATCTGCAGATTTATCTTCAGATATGGCGTCTTCACTTGGAAATACTCCACTTTTGAATACGCAACACTCTGGTAATTACCATAGGGCTGATGTTCCTGGACTGCCTCCAAGAGATCCTTCTCCATTAAGGCATCAATACGTACAGGAGGTTACAACTTACCCTCAAGGATCTTCGCCACAAATACAGCAGCATGTTTCTCATCAACAACACCTCCAACAACAACAATACATTCAACAGCAACCAGCACCACATCCACCAAATCCATCAAATCCATCAAATCCACCAAATCCACGTTCACCACATCCGCAACAACAACAACAACCTCAGCAGCTGCAACTTTCTTCTCCTGCTGTTCAACAGCAATACACTCAATCACCAATTCAACAGCAACGTGCTTCTGCTCCCCACTATCAATATCATGATCAACAGCGTCCGCAACAACAACATCCTTCTCATCAGCAATATCCCTATTCTCAGTACATTCCGCAGAAATATCCGCAGCTGCAATATCCGCAGCTGCAATATCCGCAACCACAACCACAACCACCTCAGCAAAGGGATGGGCAATCTAGACCTACACAGGCTCCGTTAGCCTATGCTAATAATGGTGCACATCCTTTGCCAGGACAGCAGCCGCAGTTTGCAACACCTCCTCCATCCCTGAATTCTTATATGGCTCCACAACAGCATTTGAACCCAAGGCCTGTTGCTCATGGTCAGCAAATTTACCCATCTCCGAAGTTACTGAAGTCACCTCAGCAGTACCCTCAGGCCCACTATTCACCTCCTCGTTCTGGTCAAGGTCAACAATATATGCGTCTGCCGAATTTACCTCCACCCCAACAGCAATTGCCACAGCAGCTGCCACAGCAATATCTTCAACCACCAAATCAATATTACCAGCAGCAGTATATGCCACCTCAAATTCAGCAACAAGGGTCATATATTCCAAATAACCAGGGAGCACCAGTTTTTTCTCCGCCTTCAGTTTCAAGTAATGCGGGTAGCAAAAGACAGTCAGATAATTCTTTGCCAGATCAGATGATTCCTGTTCCAATGCAATATAATTATGCTCCCCCAGGAACTAGACCTCAACAAACTACGAGCGATTTTGCAATTAATCAAATTCCTACTTCAGTAAAGGTTAATAAATTACATCGGACTGCAAATAATAAAAATAAAAATTTACGTGATGCCATTGCTTCAGGTGGATTTTCGAGGCCGAAAAAATGCTACATCTCGGTTACCTCTTACTATTATTTCACTGTATCTTCGAAGAAAAAAAAGATCTTAAAACAAAAAAAATTTTCTTTTTTTTCATAGTGATACCCTTGTGGATCACAAGTACGAAAAAATGAAAAGTTAAAAAAACAATGGTCCTACCTGCATTTGGTTGTGCATAATATTGCATTTTCGCTTATTGACAAAAAAAGTCCCTAGTTTTAAGTCTCTGTCAAAATTTAGGCGTAAAGGTTTACTGCGTCTCAAAAAAAACATCTATTATTCAATTAAAATCAATCTGCAAATGTATAATTATGAGCAAGAGTATAGTAATAACATAGCAAGCATATACCATACGAAGATCATAGGAATTTTGGCATAGGATTTTTGGCCCTTTTTTGATTCAGACATTATTATTATACAAAAATGTCTAATATTAAAATATACATAATAAAGAAATATCTAATCTAGAACAGAACCAAGAAAGAAAAAAAAAAAAAAAAAAAATTAAAAACAAAATCATCAAGACATCTATCTATCTATTAACTAAATTATATAACGTTCAGAAAACAAACAAAAAACCTTTTTCTTTTCATTTCAAATGCCATGTCATCTACAAGTATCATTCTAGAGATCAGTTTATTTAGTAAGTAAGAACTGGACTGTACAGTAGGAACAAAAGTTTTTTTCTAAGCATTTCCATACCCCTTACTTTTTATTGTAAATTTTTATCACTTAATTATTTCTGCAATTTTTAATAAAATAACCAGAGCAATTACTAAAGAATCTAACTGGGATTTAAATTTTCAGACAGAACTATGCAGTTATTTTAAAAAAATTCAGGTATTTTAGATTTTAATATTGTATAGAACTCATTCTAGACACAAGAAAAGGGATATAAGTAGTGTAAAGTGTACTAATAAGGCGGATGCTCCAAAAAACAAAGCAAAAAAAAAAAGCAAAAAAATAATTTTCAGAAATCAATAAAATACAAAAAAATAATAAAATGAGGACAACAAATAGTATTAATTAATTAATTAATTATTAATTGATGGGGAAAATTTTTTAAAATGTCTAAGACCAAATTAGTAACACTACATTTATCATCAAAAGTATTAGGGAGTATAAAGGAGCCTTCTACACCTCCAAGGAATTCGAATAGTCAGAGTATAGCTTCTAGTCCTTTAATTCAGCCCACACCAGTTTCAGCGATTTATAATAATACTGAATTATTACAAGATCTTTCAAGGACAACGACACCAGGCGGTAATAGTTTAAATGTTGGAGCAAGTGGTGAACCGGCCAAGAAGAAATCTGGAGGGAAAAAAATTGTAGGAGGAATAATAAGTGGTACAAGTGGTACTGGTGGTGCTAGTGGTGGGAATAAAAAATATTTACTTTCTTCACCAGTTCCTGAATCACCTATAGGTGCAACTGATACTCCATTAAATAAGCTTGGTGGTACAAATAATGGTAGAAGTGGATTGGCAGCTACCGCCAACGGTGGTTTATTAGAGTTGGATAAAACCGGTAAGCCTTGTAAAAAATGGATTAAAAAACCTAGACCTATAAAGGCTTTTACTGGGTTTAATATTTCTTTATTGATATGGAAAAAAGATGGTCAATTTTTAAAATCAAAAGAACAAGAAAAAGATGTTAAAATTGAGAAAAAGGAGGAAGAAGTAGAGGCTTTAGCACTGTCCTAAATAAATAAATAAAATAATATATATAAATAATAATATATAATTGCAAAGCCTTATTTTAATTTTTTATTTTCTCAAATGAAAAAAAACAAAATTTAAATCAATGTAAAAAATTTTTTATTAAAAAAATCTAAGATTTAATCAATTATCCCCAACTCGGCTAAACAACAATATTGAAATAATACTTTCTTTGCCCCTCCACGTTAAAGCAATTAATCAATTAATTATTATATATATAGCTATATATATATATATATATATATATAGCACGGTCGTGAGTTGGCACACAAATAGTGCCTATTCAAGCATTAATTACAATTGTTTACAATTTACCGGATTTGTGGTAACTTTTTCATATCTCACCCTTTTCGGTTGTTAGATTTGCAGTAAACTAGGGAAATTCATTGAAAATCCCCAAAAAAAAGAAATAGTTAAACTTTAATTAAATCACGAGATAAGTAATTTTTGATAAAAAACAATAACAATTAAGCATGGTTACTAGGGTTTATATTTTTCGAAAATATGCATTTTTTTTTACTAAAAATCAATTACTTAAAATAGAAATCTACATTGAAGATCCCTTGAAAATTATATAATAATCTATGTAAATTTAAAGGCACGCCTAATAAGCCTCTACTGAATTATTAACATAATCAACATTAACTTACATGTTACTTGGGTAATTCTGTGTCTGATTCAGTAAAATCTGCAAAAAATTCAATGTTTATGGGTACGATGAAATGGAAAAAGAAAACTAAAAAGAACCAAAAAGACGCAGGAATGATGAACCCGTGCTTCTATTTATATATATCGATTAAAATAGTTTTTTTTTTATGCCCTTTAAGTATAACAAAATATTCATATAAATCTATATAAAGGTTTTAGTTTACTTTCTCTTTTTTTTTTTATTTTAATTTTATTCTTCTTTTTGTTAAATTATTTATTCTGAATTATATCTTAGTTTAAACATCAATATTTTAATTGATTTGACTTTGTGTATATTAATAAATTGTCAACTCGTTACTACTGTTTAGAGATCTAATCAGCGTTAAAAGAAGAAGAAGAAAAAAAAAATAATTTCAGCCGCCGTTAGAAATTAGATACATAAAAGTGGCTTAATTTTTTTTTTTTTTCCCTTGATAAAGAAAACGAAGCATTTAACTACATAATAAGCAGGTTCCTTCGCTTAATAAAAGAAAAGAAAATAAAATAAAAGAAAATTAGAAATAATATAAACATTATAGAGTTATTATTATGAGTATACGTTCGTTTTTAATTTTATTGGTTCTTGTGTGGACAACTTTTGCTGCTCCAACAGGTGAAAGTTTAAAGTTTGTTAAGAAAGATTTAGCATTTGATTATTCGTCTCAAAAACTTTATGGTGTTAATCTTGGAAGTTGGTTTGTATTAGAACCATATATTACACCTTCATTATTTGAAGCTTTTGGTGATGATACTCCAGTTGATGAATATCATTTTACTCAAAGATTAGGACAAACAGAAGCTCTGTCCATATTAAATGCTCATTGGAGTACTTGGTATACTGAAACAGATTTTGAAAATATTGCTTCTTATGGTTTAAATTTTGTTCGTATTCCAATTGGTTATTGGGCATTTCAATTATTAGAAGGTGATCCTTATGTTCAAGGTCAAGAACTGTATTTAGATCAAGCATTAGAATGGATTAGAAGTAATGGTCTTTATTGCTGGATTGACTTGCACGGTGCTCCAGGTTCTCAAAATGGATTTGATAATTCAGGATTAAGAGATACTCTTGATTGGCAACAAGGTGATAATGTTAATATTACATTATCTGTATTGGAATATATTTCAAATAAATATGGTGGTTCGAATTATTCAGATGTTGTTATTGGAATTGAACTTGTTAATGAACCTTTAGGTACTTCATTGAATATGGATGAAATAAAATCTTTTTACTACGATGGTTATTCTAAAGTTAGAAATGTTGGTGATAATGCTGTAATTATACATGATGCATTCCAAAGTGAAGGTTATTGGAATAGTGATTTAACAACTGATCAAGGTTATTGGAATGTTGTTCTTGATCATCATCATTATCAAGTTTTTGATACAAGTGAAATATCTGAAGATATAGATACACATATTTCAGAAGCTTGTGGTTGGAATTCAGAAACAAATGATGAATATCATTGGTCTGTATGTGGTGAATTTTCTGCAGCTTTAACTGATTGTGCTAAATGGCTTAATGGTGTTGGCCGTGGTGCAAGATGGGATGGTTCTTATGAAAGTTCTACTTATTATGGATCTTGTGAAAATAAACAAGATATATCTACATGGTCTTCTACAGATATTGCCAATTCTCGTAAATATGTTGAAGCTCAAATGGATGCATTCCTTAATGGAGATAAGAATGCCGGTTGGGTATTTTGGTGTTTTAAAACAGAAACCACTTTAGAATGGGATTTCAAAAGATTGGTAAATGCAGGAATTATTCCTCAACCATTAAGTGATAGACAATATCCAAATCAATGTGGATTTTAAAGTTTGCAATTCATTTCTGTCTCTAAACTTTATTTGTTTATAGACATGTAAGTTTATAATTTTTTTTTTTTTATTCTTTTTATTTTTTTTTTGCAACTTTAAATTTTTTTTTTTTTTTATTTATCTTTTCTTTCCTGTTGGTCATCTTAATTTTTCAATCTTGTTTGTTTATTATGTATTGCTTTATGATTTTTGTTTTTATTTCAGTTTCAGTTTCAGTTTTTTTTTTTTNTTTTTTTATTTTTTATTTTTTTCTCAGC
>KV454016.1:1117593-1128252 GCA_001661245.1 Pachysolen tannophilus NRRL Y-2460
CCCAAATTCCAATTTTTTTTTTTTTTTTTTTTTTTAAAAAAAAAAAAAAAAAATAGAACAACCTTAATTCATCGATGATCCCAAAGAAGCCAATGTTCCAAAAGTAATTACTGAACCTAAAACTGCTCCTGTAAAAAATATGCCTGCATTTTTCTTAAAGTTAAGCCTTTCCTTTTGATCTAATTTCCTTTTCTTATAAACTGGTTCTCTTTCTGATTTGCTAATGATTGTACCTGTATCAACGGAATTGTTCTTTTCATCCAACAACTTTGTTACTAAAGTTACAGATTCATATTCTGATCCGGTATTACAAGCACGCAGTTGTTCGTCTGAAGAATCAGCTTGGTATTCACTAAAACAGCAACTTTCTGAAATTTCGTTTCCAGAATCTGTTGATTCTGAGTCTTCATCTTCATCATCACTCACATCACTATAAGTTCTCTTCCTTTTGCTAAAAGCAACCGGAGGATTAAATTCTTCGTCAGTACAATTACGATCATCTTCAACAGAATCACAAACCCAATCCTCTGTCAGAGGTGCTTCTTTTTCAATGTAGTATTCTTCAGGTCCTTCTTCTTCAACATCATCCGATTCCTCATCATCATCTTCATCATCATTTTTGTATTGATTTTCTTCCAAAAACTCTTCATGATCATCAATTTTTATTTCATCCTGAAGATAAGACTTACAACTATCACCATCAACTCCCGATTCATTATCATACTCTTCTGTTGAATTGATATTATCTATTGATATATTAGAATTACTACGGTTATCTTCAAATTCTGAGTCTGTCTTTTCTGATTCTGAATCATCATCCCAATTATCGTATTCGAAATCGATTTGATTATCATCATTATTTTTCACATCAAGACATTCATTTACAAAAGGATCAAAAAATCCCATATTATTCAAGTTTGAAAACAAATTTGAAGGATTTAATTTGTAAAGTTCAATAACATGAGAATCTTTTAATGTTCTAAACATTAAAAAAACTTTACATGATTTCATAGCGTCAAAAGAACCATATTCCACATAAGAACTATCTAAAGATTTTGTTTTGCATTTACCAATGACTAAACATAAGATATCCTTATCTTTTAAAGGAATTTTCTCAAAAGGTTTTAAAATCATAAATTGATTTTTATCATAACTGTATAAACCTCATATAAATATTATTTTATTTGATAATCCATTTTATATTGAGAATTAAGAGAAGAGTATATAAGAATTTATAAGGGAATTTCCTTTTTTGGCCCGTTTTTTTTTTTTTTGTAAAAAGATTTATATACTTTTTATTGAAGTATGAAGCATCGCCGCCATCATCATTGCAATCGTCATTATGGGTTGTTCCTTGACCCCTTATCAGATATTCCTAAAAGAGAAATCCGGCTTGACTCTAGTGAAGAATCAGATGTTACAATTGGTAGATCATCATTAAATTCTAATGTCATTGATAGGAAACTGGATTGTAATAATGGGTTTTTCTCGGAAAGAACGTTATCTTCAAAACATTTAAAAATTTTAAAAGATGAAGATGGATTTTACGTTTCAGATCAATCTAGTACTCATAAATCATAGAAAAATATTAATATTATTAAGTGGCGAATTACATAGAGAAAATGATAAGTACAAAAATATTTTATAGAAAAATTCAAAAAATAAGCAGATAAGAGAATCTTTTTTTTTTAAACTAAAAAAAAGCTCTTAAAAAAAAGAAAAAGAAAAAAAAATTAATTTTTACAATTATATATATATATACAATTAGTTAATAGCGCTTTAACTTTAACAAGAAAATTGTATTAGTATCATTCAATATTACCTCTATATTAAATCCATTTATAACAATCTTTATTTCATTATAAGATAAAATTAATCAATAATATTTATTAATTTTACTAGGTTAATTTAACAAAAGATCCAACAAAGATAGTGCACAGAATACCAATACACCGAATTCGGATGCTTTAGATGAGACCATAGTAAATGGAAATATAATATGATGGATGAAGATAATGACTGATATAATTAATATAATATAAATTATATATTTGATAATACTAGAAATTTATTCATGATTAATTTGTTAGCCAATGTGTCGTTTTTTAATATTTAAAGGTATGTAAAGGTTTTATTTTTTTTATTTTTATTTTGTTTTTTATTCTGTTAACGTTTATCACTAACAAAATTATTGAATAGGTAAAAATCCGATATTGCTATCGAATCTATTGACCAAGCCTGCTCATTCGATTATCAACCAATCATATGATTCGAGGTTACGTTTAGATATGGTTCGTCCCATTAATGGTGATGGTTTTGGAATTAGTTATTATACTCATAATGATGCTGATACTGAGGAGGAAGGTCCTTGTACTTTTAAAGCTATTACACCTGCTTGGAATAATTTGAATTTGGAAAGGTTAGCTCAAAAGACGAAATCTGATTTGGTATTTGCTCATGTTAGAGCATCAACTTATGGTGTTTTAAGTGAAACAAATTGTCATCCTTTTACTTACCATAATATTTCATTTATGCATAATGGTGGCATTGCAAATTTTGACAAGATTAAAAGAAAATTAATTAGTCACATAGATGATAAATATTTTTATTAATTCAAGGTGCTACCGATTCAGAATGTTCTTTTAGCTTATTTTTAGATACATTGGATAAAATGGGAGTTGATCCTTCAAAACCTGAAAAAGAAATTGGACATGAAAATTTAAGAAAAGCTTTGCTTAAAACAATAGAATTAATAAATACTTGGACAAAAGAATCAGATTTGTCCAGTAAGGAACCTTCATTGTTAAATTTTGCTGTAACTGATGGTTCATCAATTGTTGTATCTCGTTATATATCTTCAAAAACAGATGAAGCTGCTAGTTTACATTTTAGTACTGGTTCAAATTTTATAGAATATGCTCCGGGACAATTTAAAATGGAGAGATTGGATAGATTACAAGATGTCATAATGATTGCTTCTGAACCTTTAACTTTTGAAAGAGGCGATTGGATTACGGTGCCGACGAATTCCACATTATCGGTAAAAATCAAACAGTATTATTGCACCCCATTATTGATGAATATTATCAAGAAGATCCATTATTTGAAAGAAGTTCCTCATTGGCAGAAAGTAAAGGACTTATGGGTTCCATCCCAGTTGGAGAAATTGTTGATAGTGAGTTGCCACCTTTAGAAAGAGAGGGAAGATCAAGACATGTTTTAACTCAAAATCCACTGAAAGCGCAGGACGTTTCTGCATTTTAAAGCCTTTAAATTCAATGATAATTTATATCATTGAAACATTTTATATTGTGGTATTTTAAGATTGGTTAAAGCAGAAATTTAACTTTTTTTTTTTGAAAATAAATAAACCTTTAGTGAATTACACAAACATATATAAAAAAAAAAATGAATAAATAGTTTTCCCACAGCCAAAGCAAATCATTGGAAGATTTTTTTTCAAAAAAAGCAAACGTAACAAAGCTGATGATTTATACAAACAAATAAATAAATATATAAAAAAAATGTATTAGTCCTTCTAAATATAAAATGAAGTTATTATTAATTTAGAATTGAGCTCATGCTCATTGGAGGTGGTGTTGGATTTTCTTTATCTTTTTTAAATGGTAATGAACTTTTCCCACTTCCTTCATTAGTACTATTATTAGAATTAGCGTTAACATTTGAATCGTAATTCACTGAAGATAAATTTTTATCTGTATTAAATTTCGGAAATACATTGGGAGGTCTAGAAGAATGAGTGAAATCTATAGGTGGAAGTTGTATTGGTGGCAATTTGATTGGGTTTTTATTAATGTTGTAATTAGGTTTCATTGGAACAATGTAAGCGGGTGTTGAAACTGTCAGTGTTAATGGAGGTGATTGTTGCTGTTGTTTTTCTATCGAGGGTATAAATTGATCTTTTTCCAAATTTCTGCTTTTAGGAATAGATGGACTTGAAGTGGAAGAATTACTTGTATTATGTCCTGGGTTTCTCTTTCTTCTTTTTATAGTTGATCTCTTTAATTTTATTGGTCTATGACACCCATGTAATTTATAATATAGCCCACATGCATTGCAAATGTTATTTCCTACATCATCTCTTCTCCATAAAGGCGTTACTGTTGTTCCACAATTCGTACATGCAATTGCAACAGATTCTGATTCTTCCGCTAAATTAAGAGAAGAATCAGTATTATTTGTTGTTGATTCAATTTTTTTCCCTTCAGAAAGTTCATGTTTATGCTCATCACTATTATCAGAACAACTTTTACAATAATGTGCTGCCTTATTTGAAGTACTATTACCATTTGATGGACCAACTTTGGAAATTACAACTCTATTATTAAAAGCGGGACATCCACTACAAGCGGCAGAGCCTCCTGTTCCATTACATCTTCCGTCTCCTTTACATGTACCTTCATTTAATTCACTTTTTGCAACAGGAATAACGTGAAGCAGTCTTTTTAAATGCACTGGTCTATGACAATTATTGGCTCTATAATACAATCCACAAGCGTTACAAATTAAATTACCATCCACACCTTTCCTCCATAATGGAGTTTTGGTAGTACCACAATTTGAACAAACTTGACCTTGACTATTATTTGCGGTCAAATTCAGTACTATCGATGGTGGAGTTTTTATTTTTTCAGTTTCACTCAGATTTTTATTTTCCGTTTTCATGATTTTTTGATCGTTATTGTTCAAAAAAGAATTAGTAATAAAATCTCTAACTTCTTTTTCTTTAAAATTTATACTATCCTGAGTGGGACCAATATTCTTAGCAGCCTCCATCTAGAATATCTAAAATCTATATATTTTAATTTACTAAATATATAAGTAAATATATATTTATATATATATATATATATATATTATATATTAAAGTGAAAAGAAGTTATATGTATTATTAGCTGACTGGTATATTCATCTGGATCTCAGTCCATCCTTTCTTAGTGCCTTCCAAAAGAAAGGAGAAGCAAGACTAGTGTAAAAAGGAAGGAAAAAATGAAAAAAAGTGAAAAAAAGAGCACGCACCCAACAAAGTAGTGTTGCACACACTAAAAAAGTTCTATATCGTTTTGATCTCTAGCCAATAAAATGTCAGCTAAAAGTAATGCCACCAGAAATTCTCTCTTTGGGTTATATAACTCGTTAACTCCTTCCAGTACTTAACACCTAAACGCTGACTTAACACCTAAACGCGGGTTTAACAATAGAAACTGCATCAAGGCTGAAAAACGATACGACGCTTATAAAAATTTTTTTTTTTCTTTTTCTTAATTATTTATTATTTGATAAGCACTCAATTAAGAGCATTCGCATCAATCTTTTTGGGATATTTTGTTTAGATGCAAAGCGTGCTAAGATGTAGTTGATGAAAAAGAAAAAAAAAAAAAAAAATTTTTTTTTATATCAATTCGATCAATTACTCGGTACTAAAAAGAAAAAAATTAGTAAATAAAAAAAGTTCCTAATCTTTTCTAATTTAGTCAAGTGATAATGTGAATTGACATATTTAATTTTTAATTTTTAGGAAGTTAACTTTGGTGAGTTCATTTTGAAGGTAGTTAGTTGACTACCGGGATATACGTGTTACTGGAACGTTTCGTGGTTATATTCGGTAAATGTATCTAGCTTACTGCTGTACTTCGTATTAAAAAACTTCAAGTTCCAAAATATACAGAAGTGAGAATCTCTGTGATTGGTCACAAAATTGTAAAATTTAGTCCCATTGAAAAAATTCTACATGATAATTTTTAATATTTCACTTTCATCACTCTTGCTTTTGTTAGTATTTATGCCTAGAATTCGTAAAAGACCAAATAATAGGGGTCAGTCAACATGTATTCCTGCATGTTCAGTTGCTGGAATAATACATTTTTAGTTAAAGTTTGTACTTTTTTATTGTCCCTCTTATAATTAAAAGCTTTTTTAGCAACTCTACATGCAATGGAAGCTGCCTATAAAAACAGGATAAAATGTTAAGTTTTTTCTCTGATATTACTAAAAAAAAAGTATTACAATGGAAATTAAGCCCAGCAGAAATGGTATTTATTGCAAGAGAATATGTAGGTCTAGTTCAAACAATCAACAGGAAGTGGCTTCTATGCGCTGAATACCTATTGTTCAACCCAGTTGAAGGAATTATATGGGTTGTTTTTTAATTTTTTTTCATTTTTTATCTTTTTATTTTTGGTTCTTAGCTTTCTAATTAAATTATATATACGGCAAGAGATGACTACAAAATTACATTTGCTTTGCTTTGAATTATTAACAGATATTAATTTCATTTCCATTTAAAGAAACTGTAACTTTTAAAGATGTCATCGGATACACATACAGCAGTTGACATCGAATCACAAGAAAAAGCAAAAGAAGAGTACTCTCCGCCATATAAGCCAGCTTACGCAAGTTACGGGTTTGGAAATGATGGTATCCGTCACCATTTCATTGCCGTAATGGGTGAATTTGTTGGTACATTTCAATTCTTATGGTGTGCCTATGCTATTGCGCAAATTGCTAACCATGATCCAGCCATGGAAGGTGGTATTACATCTGATCCAGGGAGACTTATCATGATATCTATGGGTTTTGGGTTTTCAGTCATGGTTTCTGTGTATTGTTTTTTCAGAGTTTCAGGTGGTAATTTGAACCCAGCAGTCACTTTAACTTTAGTTTTAGCAAGGGCTATCCCTCCATTCAGGGGTCTTTTGATGTTCATTGCTCAAATGGTTGCTGGTATGGCAGCTGGTGGGGCTGCTTCTGCTATGACTCCTGGAGACGTTTTATTTGCAAACAGCTTAGGTGCTGATTGCTCTAAAGGTAGGGGCCTAATGTTGGAGTGTTTTGGTACTTATGTATTGTGTATTACTGTTTTGTTCATGGCTGTTGAGAAACATCGCGCAACTTTTACTGCACCTTTTGCTATTGGTATTGCACTTTTCATTGGTCACTTAATTTGTGTTCAATATACTGGTGCCGGATTGAACCCAGCTAGATCCTTTGGTGCTGCTATAGCTAAGGCCTCATTTCCAGTTTACTTTTGGATTTACATTGTTGGTCCATTTTTAGGTGCTTTCTTGGCTTACTTGACATGGCAAATTCTTAAATGGTTGGATTACGAGACTTGCAACCCAGGTCAAGATGCTGATTCAAAACAGTAACATTTTAATTTTTAAAGAAAAAATTATCTTAGTTTCAAATAGTATATATTGCAATTTTATTATTTTAACATATTGTTTAATTTTTATATTTGCAAAATTATCACCTTTTTACTTTTAGGGATTATTAAGTATATATTTTTAATTAATTCACATACCATATAATAGGTTAATACATCTAAATAACAATTATTTTTAAAGAAACCATTTGGAGTGGTTATGTCTATTGTTTTATGCTCATCCAACAATGTTTTTTTTTTTTTTTTTTGAATCATTCAAAATTGACATCCAGTGTCATCAGTTTTGTCCAATAAAAGATCTCATTGGAACTTGCAAAGGTAATCATAAGGGGATGGAATATAACTTGATCAGATATTATATTGATTTAAAATTAAATTAAATCGGTCAAAATAAATCATTTATAGCAGGCATAAACTGTAGTGCGTTATCGAAAACAGGTAAAAAAATATAGATGCAGAATCAGATAGTTCTGCTATAAGAACAAGTACACACAGTAGAAGAAGTTAGCGTTTATATGCAAAGAAACTCATTCAGAAGAAAAGTGTAGATTAGAACAAACAGAAATAATAATAATCAAAGTTTCTAATGATGTATCTAAAAAAAAGAATCTGGGATAGAATTAAATAAAATAGAAGTTTCGTTTTCGGCAGGAGGGTACGCTTGAAAAAAGCAGCACGAGAAAGAATGTAGAAAGAGACCTGAATAATGGTTACGGAATTCTAAATTAAAAAAGGTATTGGACTAGAAGAAGAAATCAATTTGAGAAGAATCAGTTAAAGATTAAGACTGAAAATTAAACATGTGCCCAATACTAATTAGACGGTTCTTAGTAGGAGAAAACAATTCCGATGGTTTGCAATCAGTTGGCAATATTCATAAAGATTTAGATATTCATTACTGGAAATGAATATGAAAATTAGTAACATATAGATAATTTTTGTTTTTATAGTCTAATTATTTCTCTATACATAATTAATAGTTCTTGGTACTCTCTGCCTCAAAAGTCACCGAAATTAAATATTCTATTACCGGATTTGAATTTAGAACAGAAGTAACGAGGACATAAAGAAATAATGATAATAACTTTATTTAAACATACAAATATAGCTTTATCTAAAAGCTTTAAGTTTAACAGAAGGGAAGCAGGAGAAAAATGATGTGATAGATGTGATAGATGTGTGTGTGTGTGTGTTGAGGATAATAAAATTGATTAAAGTGGTAACGGTATTGAGTGGTGTGAGATTTGCAAATATTATTTTTTACTATGATTTTTAAATTTATCACCTAACATTAAAAATACGAGGTATTATTAGCACTATAAGTGATAAAAGGGTTTATAGGTATTGCCCTTATGTCTCAGTTTCTTTAAATTATACTTCGAAATCGGCTTGAAGGTCTCCTGCTTATTTAATTATGCCTTCTTCAGTACCCATAATATTAGAAAATATTATGAGAATATCGTGAAATAAAAAGTATTCAAGTTGTTTTCACCTTCCTTCATGTACTTGACATCTGGATTTCTTATGACCGAAACTATTATGTATAGGTAGAACCATGAAGCTATTAGTTTCTTTTAACTTTTATCATTTCAATTGGAAGCTCGGTAGACTGTTGCTTCGAAAAGCCTTCTGATTGAGTAAAATTGAAAATGTATTTAAAGAGTACCAGGTTCATGTAAACTAGCTAATTTTATTGAGAAATTTACATTATCTGTAATTGATTTGTAGAAGAAAATTCATGAAAAATGACTCTTCAATATTATACTTTGAACAATGGTCGTAAGATTCCTGCTATAGGAATGGGTTGCTGGAAATTAGAAAATGCCGCAGATATGGTTTATGCAGCTATCAAAGAAGGATATAGATTGTTTGATTGTGCTTGTGATTACGGTAATGAAAAAGAAGTCGGTGAAGGTATTAACAGAGCTATTAAAGATGGCTTGGTTAAGAGAAAGGACTTATTCATTACTTCCAAATTATGGAACAATTTTCATGCAAAGGAGAACGTTAAAAAAGCTTTAATGAAATCGTTGAGTGACTTCAATTTGGATTATTTTGACTTATATTTAATGCATTTTCCAATTTCATTTAAATTTGTTCCCTTTGAAGAAAAGTATCCACCAGGATTCTATTGTGGTGATGGTGACAAATTTATCTATGAAGATGTTCCCATAATTGAAACCTGGAGAGCAATGGAAAATTTGGTCGACGAAGGATTGGTTAAGTCAATTGGTGTTTCCAATGTTAGTGGTGGTTTACTTGAAGATTTAATTAAGGCTGCAAGAATCAAGCCTGCATCATTACAAATTGAACATCATCCTTATTTGCAGCAAAACAAATTGGTTGAGTATGCCCAATTAAAAGGTATTGTTGTTACTGGTTATTCCAATTTTGGTCCTCTATCATTTCTTGAATTAGGAAACGAGACCGCAAAAAAAACGCAACCTTTATATGAAAATAAGACAATTACTACAATCGCTGCTAAGCATGGAAAGACCCCTTTCCAGGTTTTGTTAAGATGGGTTAATCAAAGAGGTATTGCAATTATTCCAAAATCTACTTTCCCAAATACTTTGGCTGTCAATTTACACGTCGATGAGTTTGATTTGACCAAAGAAGATTTTGAAGAAATTGCAAAGTTGGACAGGCACTTGAGATTTAACGATCCATGGACTTGGGATAAAATTCCAACTTTTGTTTGATCTTTTTTTGATAATTTTTTTTTTACGTTTTTTGACTTTTGATTTTTCTTAATATTAATATAAGATATCGCATTTTTTAAAAGAGCTTTCAAGAATGATAGCTAAAAATATACCTAAAGATTTGTATTACTGCTTAAATTAATCATTCTGAAAAAAAGTGTTCATGGTTAAGTCTGAACTTCGGTAATAAAATGGTACAAGTAGAATGGGGCGATCACTCTGTAATTAAATCTACTTGGAACGTTTGAGATGAAGACATTGGTTTTAGCGAAGATATCTATAAAAGGTTAAAAAAATGATTAATAAAAGACCAAGATGTTGGTGGTTTTGCTGTAGTTCAAAACTGATATCTTTTTTACATTATCAGCCGTAGTTAAGTAAATATTAGCCCTTACTGCTTTATCATGCATGTAGTTCAATGTAGTGCATAGTTTAAAAATAAAGATAATAGAATGAATTAATAAAAAATCTATTTGGTTTTAGCTTACTGAAGAAAAAAAGCACATGGAATCCTTTGATAAATATTTTGGTATATACGAGATTCTCAGCTCTGTTGATCCGAACTTACCAAGTGTTGTTCACAAAAGTAAAGGGAACCATAAATCACGACTATAAGGGAAAAGTGGTGTGAGTGGTGTGAGTGGTGTGAGTGGTGTGAGTGGTGTGAGTGGTGTGAGTGGTGTGAGTGGTGTGAGTGGTGTGAGTGGTGTGAGTGGTGTGAGTGGTGTGAGTGGTGTGAGTGGTGTGAGTGGTGTGAGTGGTGTGAGTGGT
>KV454017.1:0-13036 GCA_001661245.1 Pachysolen tannophilus NRRL Y-2460
CTCACACCACTCACACCACTCACACCACTCACACCACTCACACCGCTCACACCACTCACACCGCTCACACCGCTCACACCACTCACACCGCTCACACCACTCACACCGCTCACACCACTCACACCGCTCACACCGCTTCTTCTATTATTCCAAACATAGTTTCAAATTAACGTTTTGTTAATTTCCCCCAATTTTTGCTTGATAATTTCTAATATCAACTTTCGATTCTCTTCTAACCTAAAAAACTCTCTAAAGTCTTAATCAATGATTATTTTTCTTGCGTCAATAACGCCTCTGGAATTTCGATCATCCGAAATAGTCGCCTTATCTAAAGCACATTCCTCATTTTAAATGTTCAATTTTCCTTTTCCTTCTCTTAAGCTTAGAACCAATATTACTCATCTTTATTTATCAACTTAGTCTCAATATCTTATTTATTAATTAATTCTATAATCTTCATTTAACTAGTATTAATTGTCTTTATTTCTATGATGTACACTACATTGATCTACATGCAAGATAAAGCAGTAAGAACCGTTAATTACTTAACGAGATCTAAAAATCTAGAAAAGATACATTGATGATTTTGTTTCGAACTATACCATGTGCACCAATATTGAAAATTTTGGTTAGATATACATGACAATTCTCCCATGCCATATTTATTTCCGCTCTTATGAGAAAGTCAAACTGCAATACTCCAACCATCGCACCTTCTTCACACCTTACACCACCACTTACATCACACACACCACCGTGTTTTTTTATTCAAATCTAAAATTTTCCATTTACATGTTATCAATTATATCGACCTTGAATTGTCAAAAAACAATAAAGGTCATTTCAAACAAGTGTAAAGATGCTTCTATAGAAATCTTTATAACGTCATATTTTATTTAAATCCAGACACAACTTCTATTTATACACCGACGTTACTGTTTTAAACTTTTTTATATCTTTTTGCCCTTCGCTATTCATATCAGGAAGGACCGTGTGAATTGCATCCTTTTCTCGTTTAAGAATAATTATTTTGACATCAGTAACATTGCATTAGTCGTTGCTTTAAGTTTATTTCTGATAAAGTTTGTATTTGAGTGTAGCCAGTGCAGTACTCTGGTTTTCAACACTAAATTAAGATCATTTGTTCTGCATATATCTCTCCTATAATTTTTTAGAAAAGCTTGCTTGCAAATTACTAAAACCTGTTTTAATTTCGAGGTGTTACTTCTAAAAAAGTTCTACTCTTTTTAAATTAGTTAAATTGATCTTCTAAATCTCAAAATGTTACCACTATAAAAACGTATCTGGTAGTTGCCAAATAATAATAAAAAAACAAAAAAAAAAAAAAGGAGAAAACATAAAAAGAAAAACTTAAATTAAGATATAGCTATAAGGTAAATGAAACTTTAGAAACTCAAACTTCCTGAGTCAGAGTTTCACGGGTTAAATGTTCCTCAGATATACTACTGTTACTTAAAGCATCTGTGCCTGCATTCTCAACTTTAAGCTCCGACACCTTATCATCAAATGTTTCTCCAACGGGAGGTAATTCTGGAATGTAATTCTTTGTTTTCCAAGCAGGAACTTTATCTTGCCACATTTTGTCAATCTCTTCCAATGTTTTACCTTGTGTTTCTGGGCAATAGAAGTAAACATTAAAAAACATCACGACACAGAAAACACCAAAAATAATGTACGTCTTCCAACTAATATTGTGGAAAGCTGTAGGGACAAACATACCCAAGGCAAAATTGAAAATCCAGTTAACAGAAGTACATAAACCATTGGCTTTAGCTCTTTGTCTTGTTGGGAATAATTCTGAACAATAAAGCCAAATTCCTGGACCCCATGTAGGTGCATAACTAGCAACAAATAAATAAGAACAAGCAATAAGTGCTTTAGAAGCTTTTTTATTTTTGGTTGGAATGGATATTGTGATATTTTCATTACCATCAAAATCAGAAACAGGTTCAGAATAAACAGCTAAGATACCAGCAACAGCAAATTGGAAAGCAGTCATAAGCACAGCACCAACTAACAACAAAGGTCTTCTACCAATTTTATCAATAAATAGTAATGCTGGGATAGTCATAACAACATTGATAACATATTGAATTGAAGATGCAACAAGATTTGCGTTACCACTATATCCAGCCATTTCAAAAATATAAACAATGTAATACATCATAACATTCATACCACACATCTGTTGCCAAAGTTGAGTACTCATACCAACAAGTGTACGTTTGAAATTATATTTGTTAAACAATTCCATGTATGTAACATTTTTAGAGTCTTGATCAATGAGAACTTGTTCTTTTATTTCTTTTAATTCAATGACTAATTGAGGATCATCTACCTCTTTACCATTGACTTTGGAAATAACTTCTATAGCTTTTTCCCAATGACCATGATTAGCCAACCAACGAGGGGATTCTGGTAAAAATGGAACTCCGAAAAATAAAAGCATACCTGGAATAATTTGAATTCCCCAAGCCAATCTAAAACTACCAACACCATTAATAAAAGAACAACCATAACCTATATAAAACATAATCATAATACCAATTGTAACTGCCCATTGAAAGCAACCTCCCATCATACCTCTTATTTTCTTTGGAGAAATTTCAGATATGTAACTTGGTGCAGTGGAAGTAGCAATACCAATACCTATACCGGAAATGAATCTTCCACATATTAATTGTGCTCTATTTTGAGATGAACTTTGAATCAGTGCACCAATCATCCAAAATAAAGAAGACGTTTGTAAACTAACACGACGACCAAGTGGATCTGCAATATATGGTGTAAATAATGAAGCAACAAAGGAACCACCTGCCATCGATGAAGATATACCACCTTGAGTTATCGTATTTGGACTATTAAAATAACTCAAATAATATTCCTGTGAAAGAAATGAAGAAACAGAAGAAATATCAAAACCAAACATTAAACCTCCAATTGTAGCAACTGCAGCAATTGCATACATATTGTAGGTTGTTGGTAACCTGTTATCATAAAACTCAGTTAAAATATTTGTTTGTGATTGAAACATTTTTAACAAACTTCAATAAGAAATGAAAAAAATCTGAAAACTTGATTAATTCCAATAAATTGAATTCAAATAGAAAGATGAAATTTTACAGCCAGTTGAACCAATTATATATCATTTTTAAAATCCATATTTTTCACCTAAAAATAATGAAAAGAAAAACACCTTCTCTTATTATTATGATTCTGCATGTCTTTGAGTTTTAAAAAATAGATGATCAATAAGAGAAACAACAATACAATACCAGAAATAAAAAAAAAATCAAGTTGGTATATTTAACAACAATTGAATAATTTAGCAACTTGGCTGCATAAAAATGGAAATGAACTTACAGGTATACATGTTATTTGTTAAACAAGTCATAAAAATGCACTTATCTGTCTGCATCTTCATTTAAACGCAGGAAAAATGTGTGGGGAAATGCATTAATTTCCCCGAATCACCTGTGCGAATGAAAAGGTTTCCATAATATGTCCATGGAAAAATTGTCTGATCATTTCTGGAAAAAGGCAAATTCTAGTTTGCTATTCTCCGCGTTTTAGAATAAAGTTAATAAATAAATAATATGTCATGGTACTAAACAAGTATCTTCGTATTATGTGCCTTTTTTTACTCATTTGAAACAAGAGTGACAAGTTTAGCGTCTATAGTGTATGTTTTATTTATTATGTACGGCAAAAGATATGTATGACCTTTAGTACAAAATAAAACGGACATATTGAGTTTAATTAGTTTACGCATCCAACCTTTTCAACACCAATTGAAGTTGTTGATTGGGCTGAGACTGACCTTTATTTTTTTTTTTGGGTTATTTGGATTGTGGGGTACAAGATTGAAGAGATTTCTGGACTTGTCATTGGTAGTACAGTTAATGGATCTTAAATCTGGTGGTTGAAATCTTATTACATCACGTCAGTACTTGAGACACTTTTAGGTGGTATTTTTTAATTGTTTTAATGTTACATTTAATACAAACAGGGGAGTGAGTGAGTATTTTCTTTTCTTTTGTTTTTATGAAAAATTATCACGATATTTAATTTGAAAACCGTGGAAATAATTTATTTATTCGTAATATCTAAAGTCTGTTAATATCAAGTAATTACTAGGTAATGAACTACCAGGACTTGGTAGTAAAATCTTACATCTTTCTCTAACATCATCACAGTGTAAAACGCATACAAATCCCATACAACTTGTTTCATTAATAATATTTTGTATGATTGAGAATTTGTTAGCAGCTTTATTATTTAAATTTCTTAAATTTTTAGGATCAACAATACTTAATATGGAGTTATTTAAGTTAGAAGATGACAGTTTTAAAGGAAGTAATTTTTGGAAAATCGACGAATCTTCAATTTCTTTATGATCTTGTAAAAATAAAGATAATTCAAATTGATCTTTTTTAACATTAAAAGGTTTGAATAATATTAAATCTCTATAGCTTACAGAAATTGTATATGGTGATAAAGATAATTTTTCTGTACCATAAAAATATTCTCTAATACAACGTTGTTGAATCATTCTTAAAAATTGATCTTCTTTCTCATAACAACCACTTGATTTCTTAACATTAATAATTTGAAACTTATCAACATCATTAGTTTTTTCTTCATTTAATTTTTTTAACTCCTGCAGTGAGAAATCTTCATTTATATTTATTATTAAATTTATTTTAAAAAATTGAATAATTTGTTTAATTATATCAATTTGATCATTTGAAAAAACTGGTGTATCTACAATTATCCCACTATTACAAACATCAATATCTTGTTCAATTCTTTTCATTACACTTTCAGATAATTTTTTAACAGTTTCCAAATATAAATCCAAATTCTCTGAAAAAATTTCTAATCCAAAATTTTCAACTAATGGTTGTTTTGGATGATAAAAATTTGATCCAGTAGTTCCTGTATCACCATAATTAATATTCTCAACATCAAAAATATCAGATATCGGAGTTGCCGTTAAGGTTCCTGGAATAGAGAATTGTGATTCTCGAGGATTAAGATTCACCAATATTGGCTGTCTCCCCATCTTGTTCGCATATGAAGTTAATATCTTACTCAATGATGATTTACCACTATCTTTACCACCCAAAATTAATACCCTAGGACCAATCACTTTCTTAAAATTTGGAATAAATGAAGAAGACCAATTAACTTTTGATACACCAATACGCTGATTTTCTAAAGCTGAATGTAAATTTAAATATTGTGTCATACAAGTATCCTGACTCACGTATTGTGATGTTAATGTACCTTTATATTGTAATTTACAACCTTGATAAGTGAAAATACAAGTCCTCATAGCACCTTTCAATTTGATATCCACATTATTTGGTAACTCAGTTCCAAATATTTCAGCCATTCCTTCTGTAACTCTAATAATTATAGATTCATTATTAGCAATTTCAATTCTCCATTCTGATCCTGATGACAACTCTAATACATTGATCGATGTTGAAGATATAATCGTCCTATTTAAGTCATGCTGCTGTATTTGTTCATCTGATTGAACGAACCCATTCAAACTACTTTCATTCAAGCCAGGCAATACAGAAGACATCTCTCACACCTCTATTTTACTGCCGCCTAAATTTATTGTGGGATTGTCCGCCTAATTTTTTTTTTTTTCTTTTCTAATTTTTTGCCTAATTTTTTTATTTCTTTTTTTTTTTTTCACTTTTTTAAATATATGGTAAAAGATAGCTTTACAATCAGTCATTGGATTAATTCGACCGCTGGGCCCATTCCGTCCAGCTACCGTCGTAAACTATATGACCATTTTTATTCAATCCCGCAACATCTAGGCATACTTTTACGATACAAGCAGTGACACCGGTACCACACATGACTATTATTGGCTTGTCATCATTGATACCTAGTTTCTTAAAATGAGAAACGAGTTCTTGTTTTGAAGGAATTGTGTTATCTTGACCAAAAAGTAAGGTTCCAAATGGAACGTTTATTGCTCCTGGAATATGACCACTAGGTAAACCTGGTCTTGGTTCTGGTTGTTCTCCAGAGAATCTTGGAGCTGATCTAGCATCGATTAAATAGTAGTTTTTAATATCACCAGATTGTACTAATTGGAGTAATTCTTCAAATAAAATAACTTTTGATTTTTGTAACCCAGTAGATGTGTACTGTGATCTTTGTAAGGAAGTTGGTTTATTTAAAGATGATTCATCTAATTCACCACCTTGTTTTAAATATAAAGGATAATGGTTTAAAATGTATATTTTATCCAAATCATGCCCAAAAATTTCAAACATCCATGATGTCCTGCAACAAGAAAATATACCTTGCTTATCATATATTACTAAATTATCATCTTTAACAATACCCAATTTACTAACTTCATTGTTAAAATCTACTTCACTTGGTAGCATATGTGGGAACTCATTCTTATGATCTTTTACTTGATCAATATCAAAGAAAACAGCATTTGGAATTCTTTTACCTTGAAACTCAATAAACCCATTTTTTTTAACATTAGGCATATACCATGTAGAATCAATTGGAACAATTCTTCCTAAATTTTTTTTCAATTGTAAAGCACTAAATTCATGAGGAGATATAACATGATAAGCTCTAGTGATTTGTTTTAAAGGAGGTGCAATTGTCATTTTCCAGATAATTGATAATTTTGAATAAATCTTGAAAAACTACGTTTATAAATGTGGTATTTATATATTTGTAAATATATACTTTCTCATCTTTAACTGGTAAATTTACATACATTTATCATTTATTTTTTTTATTACCTTGGAAGTTATAGAAACAGGCAACAAAATCAAAAAAAGAAAAGAAAATTAGTGGGGAATTTGTCTTACAATTGATGAATCTATATTCTTTCTAATAAAGCCCTTTCTAAAGCAGATTTATCACTCAATTGACTTAAAGAACTGTTCAGAGTATTCAGAAAATATGTATTTTTTTCTTGTTTATTTTTCTTATCTTCAGATACCGATCCAGGTACAGAATCAACATCAACAACATTTGCAAAATCTTCTTCTTCATCATTCTCGTGTTTCCTTGTCAAGTATTCCAAATCAGGAATATCTTGTTCGAAATAATTTTCATCTTCTCCATCATTTTCAAAATTTATATCATTTTGTGAAGAATGTGTAATGTACTTTGATCTATGCATTAAAAATTCTGAAGACCTCAACAATCCTTCTGAACCTGAAAAATTATTTTCATCTTCATCTTCATCATCTTCTTCTTCATTCCCATCCATATCAGGTTGTATTTCATAATTTATTTCATCATCTTTAAGAATCTTGCCATTAAAATGATTTCTATACGTTGAATAAGACATAGGTGCCACTTGCACTTCTCCCTTTTTACTGCTTTCACCTTCATTTTCTTCATCTCCAACACGTTGAACCACATCTCTATAAACTTCATCTCCATTAGAAATTTTCAAAGATTTCAAATTGGCAATACTTTCCTCATCCCGATCTGGTGAATTACCAATCTTAAATCCAAAACTTTCTTTACCACTTTTCAGCTCCACTTGAAATTCATAATAAATCCTAATCAGCTCCTGCTTTAAAAAACCCATAGAAACACCATACTCCTTACACAACTTATCCAAATCAACATCAATCTCTCGATTATTCAATCTATTAGTACTCAAAAGAAACTGCTGAAATTTATACCTTTTCTCACTAGACCAAACCTCCTCACCAAAACTCTTCACTATTGTCTCGCCCTTAAACTGACTCCTACTAATAGGTAACCTTATATAGATCTTATTAGTCATTAACAAAATAACCCTTATCCATCCCTTTACGATAAAATGAACTCTCACAATTTAAATAAAACCCTAAACTCATCTCTCATCTCTTATCCTCCAATCTCTCTTCCTTCATCCTTTAACGGGCCTTTCCTTACGGGCCTTTCCCTTTCCCTTTCCTTACTGAGGCCCTAAAAGCAGAAAGAAAGACAAAAACATTGGTCGTTCACTGTAAGTTCAATTTTCTATTTCAGGAAATTCTTTTCCAAATTAGTTTTTAACTTCCACTTTAGGAAATTGTGATTGATTTTTCCTAGTTTTTACCATTTTTGGACATTTATACTATTTTGCTGCCATAACCACTTTAATTTTAAAGTTATAATATAAATAGGTAAAAGAAGAATAAGAAGAAGAATCATATAAATCTTGTAGTTGGAAATTTCAAGTAGAGAGTATGGATAAAGATCATTCCAATGGTAGTGGTAAAGTGGAGGAAAGTCATGGAAATGATGGACATAATGGAATTGATGGGAATGATGGAAATCGGGTAGTACCTGGGTTGCTTCGACATGCGCCTTCACAAGAGACGCTTGTATCTCGTGAGAAAGAAGGTGTTTCACCATCGTTGTCAATTAGAGTAGATGTTAATCTGGATGTTTCTGCTGAAGGGATTGATTCCTTTGCGTTATCTCCTAATGCTTCTGTTTCGTCTTCTGTGCATTCACCTTCGCTTAATGATGATTTATATAAAGTTGATTCAAGGTCTTTTTCAAGAAATCCATCTAGTACTTTAGATAATGTGAAAAATTTAAATATTGATCATAGAAGAAATTTTTCAATTGGTTCATCATCAATTTTTACTAGAAATAGTTTTGAAGAAGTTGGATCGATTTCATTGGGGGAAAATAATGTTTCTACACGTAGTCTTTCACCATTAGGTCAAAATTCTATATTTGAAATTGTAACTGGTGCAGATAATTTAAGAAGAAAACAGGGGAAATTATGGTTAAGTGTTAATAATGGTACTACTACAATTCATATAAAAGGACCCACTATAAGAGATATACCACCAGTTCAATTATCAAAAATTGATAAAATTAACAATATTGAATTGAAAAATTATATACAAGCAATTAATGAAGATTATAAAGATTTTAATTCAAATAGAAAATTAACTCAAGAAACTTTAGAAAATTTGATGGAAAATGAAAATGGTACTTCTAATGATGATTTACAAAATATTCCAGAACAATTTTTTAGTGAAGATTTCCATTTAGATGATCCTCGTACTTTTAAAGCTGTTACTGAAAATTCAGATATTTTATTAAATAAAAATTATAATGGTGCAGATAATAATAAAGCATTAACAAATAATACAATTTTACAAGAAAAACTTTCTTGGTATTTAGATACTGTTGAAATACATTTAATTAATGAAATTTCTAAATCTTCTGATTCATTTTTCAGTGCTTTAGATGATTTAAAAGAAATTACTAAAAGATCTACAAATACAACAGAAGATTTAGCAAAATTAGATACTAAATTTGAACAATTAGATGAAACTCATGCACAAGTTGCTATTGATATAATGAAAAAAATTAAAAAAAGACAAAATATAGAAAAATTGGAAAATGGTTTATTACAAATAAAATTAATTATGGAACTTAGTGATACAGCAGAAACAGCTTATTATAATTCTCAATACACAAAGAGTTTAGATTTAATTGACTTGATAGAATCATTAATTAGAGGTTCAAATTCAAATGAAAATATAAAGCTGATTTTGGGTCAAAATGATAGATTTGAATTATATAACCTTCAAAATTTAGCTGCATTAGATAATTTGAGAAAATTATTACATAATTTGAAAGTTGATATTGGTAAATCATATACAAAATTGTTTGTTGGAATTTTATTTGATGATTTGAGAAATCATTATGAAAGTATTAAGAAACAAGATTCATTGGATAGAATATCTTATACTATTTCAAGGGAATCAAGAAAAACCATCAACAAAACCCCTTCCATGCTGCAACAAATCGATAATTCATATCAAAAAATTGACGATAATTTTAAACAGGACATAAAAGAATATTTAGATGGGTTAATTAGATGTCATAAATTAATAGAATCATTTACTATTTATCGTGATAATTTAGTACCAGAGGTTAAAAGTATAATCCGAGAAAATTTACCAAATGAACTTATGATCAATGAAAATGATTCAACAACTTCATCTTCTAGACCACCACAGTCGTCAAGTGCTAGGTCTGGACAAAAATCAAGTAGTTTAGGTAGTAACTTAAGGGCAATGACACCTAAGGAATTTGAAGACATGTTAGTTAACATATATACAAAACTTTCTGAATGTTTAAGAAGATTAACAACCCATCAAAAATTTTTATTAAATTTATCCTTAGACTGTTTATCAAATACAGAATTTTCTCAAGATGATCAATCCGATTTAATTATGAAATTAGATATTACACAATCAATTAATTTGTGCATTGAAACAATACAGATTAGAATGTCCAAAATTTTGATGACAAGAAGAGATCAGACAATAAATTTAAATTTAGAATTTTTCCTAAAATTTTATTCAATTAATGGTTTGTTTTTATATGAATGTGAATCCATAAGTGGATTCACAATAACAACAGTATTACAAGATACAGTAACCGATCAGACCAAATTATTTATGAATCAATATGGTAAAAACAGTTTGCAATTTTTAAACAGTTTTTTAGAAAAGGAAACTTGGAAAAGTATCAACTTGTCTTCATCTTTGCAAACTTCAGTTAACGAAATTTTAGAATCAGCAGATGAAGATCCTTCATCATGGCTAGATATAATGAAGTGGACCTCGAAAAATGAAAATGAAAATGAAAATGAAAAGACTGAACTGTCAGATACATCTTCTGAAAATGAAAGGAAAACTTTAATTGTTGACGATAAGTCATTTATTTTGCCTTCTTCTGTTAGCAATACTGTACAATTAGTTACTCATTATTTAATTTTGAAAACAATTTTCCCACAGTATTTACATCAAATTGAAACCACGTTGATAGAAATATTAAAAGTTTACAATGATAAAGTTAATCAACAAGTATCAGGAGCAAATGCTACACATACTACCAATTTAAAATATATCACTTCAAAACATTTGGCAATTGCTTCTAATTTATTAGGATTTATGATAAGTTTGATACCATATATTAAACGATCATTTGATAGAATGAAAAAAGTTGAAGATATAAATGATGATTTTGATAATTTGGCCAATGATTTCAAAGAACATCAATCTCAAATCTATACCAAATTAATTTCAATTATGAATGATAGACTTCTGCAGCATTGTCTGGAAATTAGAACTATCAATTGGTCAGAGCCTATAACACCAAATCAATGTCATCATTATATGGAAGTATTAGTTAAAGAAACTACTACAATTGCTAAAGTCTTGTTAAAATGTTTACCTGAAGTTCAATGTTCATTAATGTTATCTCAAATTTTTGATAATTATAAGACTCAGTTAATTAATGAATATTCGAAATTAGAAATTAAGGATAGTATTCAAAAGGCTATCATTTTAAAAGATATTGATTATTTCAGAGTTAACTTAAGCGATTTAATTGGTTATGGACAAAGTGGTCAAATGATTTGGGAAAGTGTTAATAATCTTAAAGAAACAGATCAACAAATTCAATAAAGAAAAGAAAGCAACAAAACAAAGTGTTATTAATTAATTACTTTAAAATTGGAAATATTATAAAACCCATAAATAATAATAAGAAAAAAAAAGAAATCAACCTTTGTTGAATAAGAAGATTCAAATTGGGATCAAAAACTATATATATATATTTTTCTATTAAAAAAAATTGTCTTTTAAATTTTTTAATTTTTACCAGTATTGAAAAATTCATTGAATTTTGTCAATGTAAATCTGTATCTACAATCACCATCCCAACATCTACTCATTGCTGAATGACAACCAGCTTCACTAAGTGGAATTTCTTCAACCCAAGGTTTAATATTATGTTTAACAGCTAATTGCAATAATTCAAGTGCTTCTTCTCTTGAACCCAAACAAGCAGATGATAAATAAGAACCATTTTTGAAAAAACTTTTTGGTGAAACATCATATTTTTCATGTTCATCTGGTAAACCAACAGTTACAAATTTTTTTTCAACACCCAATGTAGATAAGAAAGCATTAATATCTAATGATTGTACACTTGATGCACAATTTATAATAACATCAAATTTATCAAATAAAGGAACATGCCAATTTTTTTCAGCAGTTGCAATGAAATGAGTAGCACCCATTTCTAAAGCATGTTGTTTTTTAGAAAAAGTTCTTGAAAAAGCATAAATTTCTCCATCAAATTTATTATTATCATCAGTCATTAAAGCTTTTGCAATCATAATAGCCATATGACCAAGACCACCAATACCAATAATACCAACTTTTGCACCTGGTTTACAACCATTTCTTTTTAAAGGAGAAAAAACTGTTAAACCTCCACACATCAATGGAGCTGCTTCAGAAGATTTAATACCTTGAGGAATTGGGAAAATAAAATGTTCATTTGCTCTAACATGAGATGCATAACCACCTTGAGAAAGATAACCATCTGGATAATAAGAATCATAAGTACCAACCATTCCTGGACAATATTGTTCATTATCCTTATTACAACGAGAACATGATAAACATGATGAAGCTTGTGCTCCTTGACCAACACGTTCACCTAATTTAACACTAGTAACTTTTGAACCAATAGCTACAACTTTACCAACAATTTCATGTCCAACAACTTGAGGAGAACCTTTTTTATCCCAATTGGTAGCCCAACCTGCTCTTGCAGTGAAAAGATCACTTGCACAAACACCACAACATTCAATTTCAATATCAACATCATGATCACCCATTGTTTTAGGAGCATATGAAGTTAATTTAGGTTTATTCCATTCTGAAGGTGTTTGAACAGCAAAACCTTTAAATTCCTTTGGATAATCAACAGAAGCCATTTTCCACTTTTCTATAAATTCACTCTGAAAAATTAATATCTTTAAACTTATTGAAAAAAATAAACTTGAAATAATTGAAATAATTGAAATAATTTGTCTATTAAAGATTATACAATATTAAAAGATTTAGAATTACAATCAAGAATTTTTTCTTAATATATATATATATATATATATATATATATATATATATATATATATATATATTAT
>KV454017.1:13300-41905 GCA_001661245.1 Pachysolen tannophilus NRRL Y-2460
ATATTATTATTATATATATATATATATATATATATATATATATATATATATATATATCAACTAATGGTTTTTGACAGCATTACGAAAACAGTTTACGTTGAAACTTTTCAATTGATAACAGTTGTCAGAGATCTTGGTGTTAGGGGGTATAATTTTTTTGAAAAGGAAACTGCGGAAAGACTTTCCACTTCAATCTATAAAAAGGAAAACCAACCAGAACCAAAGATATAAGATACGCATTAAATTGACCAAATTAGTTAAAATTATACTTTTATGTCCAATAATATTAAATTATACCTATATACTTGAGTTATATATATATATATATTATATACAGATGCAAAACATGCACACTAATTTCTTTTTCTTCTTTTTTTGTTGTTTTTTAAATTATTATTAATTTTGATCATCAGGTCTTCCAGCTGCTTGTGTTTCCTTCATTAACTCATATAACTATATATTAAAATAAGAAATGTTAGTTTTCAATTAGTTTTTTTATTATATAGTTTTTTTTAAAAAAATACTTACTTGACCAATTTGATCAGGACTCATTTTATCTAAATCTTCTTTTTTCAATCTATGCTCCAACCAATTTCCTCCTTTTATAACACCAAGATACCCTTGCCATTCTGTTAAAAACCCAATTATATGTAATGGATTCTCTGTATCTTTATGAGCTTTAAATTCCAGACGAACATATGCATCTCCTAATGCTCTTTGTGGACCAGGTAACACTCTATGAGCTCTTAAAATTTCTCGAAATAATTTTAATGGCGGGTATAATTGTGGAGTATCACGTATAGGACGACGTGGTCTAACAAAACATACTAAACTCGATCTCATCTTCTTTTTTTTTTTTTTGGCTCTTTTTCCCTCCAATAAAACTTGATTGATTCAATCTTAAAAAAAAAATTTCTTTTACCAAAATTATTTACAGATTTCTTACTAATATAATTCAATAGGATTGGTTAGTTATAGTTGGTTTTTGGGCCTTTTTTCGCCTTATTTTTTGAGTGATTTCTTAATTAAAATTTTTTATGTGAAAAAAAGAAAAATCACATACTAATTCCCAAAACGGAATGTTGGATTTACACTGCACTACTGTTTCCTTCCGGCTATAGCGGCAGATAATTACGTAATGATTTTTTTTTTGTGTGTCTCGGAAATACTTTCCTAATTAGGAAAGGCTTTTTTGTTTTCTATTCAATTAGAAACCAACCAACCAACAATAATAACTCTACAAAAGAATTAATGATGATAATATAGATAAAGAAAAGAGTTAGTTTGGTTAAGTTTATTTTTCTTTGAATTAACAATTTATAAATTGAAATTTATTTTTTTTTTCTTTTTTTTTTTTGCGTTTTTTTTCATTTTTAAAACTAAAAACAAGATGTGGATTTATTGGTTTAAACCCAAGGTAATTTTTTTTTTCTTTTGGCCTTTTTTTTTTCATATGAATAGCTTCCAATAAGCACGGAAAGACTTCTTCATGTCTTTGTTCCTGAGAAAATAATAATAAAAAAAATAAAATAAAAAATAAAAAAAATAAAAAAAAATAAAAAAAAAAATGCAAAAGATTTAAAAAATTTCTTTCTTTATATCAAAAGGCTCTCTTTATACAAAATATACCCATGTAGCGTTATTTTCATTAGGTTCATTCTTACCAATATTATTTTGAATGCTTTTTTTTGTTTTTTTTTTTTTTGGTTTTTCCATATTTTTTTATGTGTTTTTAAGTGATTTATATTAATTAGTCTTTTTCAGGTCCTTTTTTTTTTGATTATTCATTTTTTCCTATTATTTTTCAAAAACTGTACAACTTTTTATTATTTTATAATTGGTTTTCTTTTTTTTTGGACTTTTTGGCTTTTTGGCTTTTTGGCTTTTTGGCTATATATATATTTTTTTTTTTAGTTTTGGTCCTCTTTTATAGCAACTAGTTCTGGAATTGATTCATCTCTACCACTTTCATCTCTTTGATCTGATGGGAAAATCCAATTTTCTCTATTCTCTTTTGCTCTTAATTTAATTTCACCAGTATTTAAATTACCAGTATATTCCAAATTTTTACAACTAGATAATGCATTGATAATCAACTTCATATCTCCTCCACTTAAATGTTGAACTCTATAGAAATTAGAAATAACACTTAATGGAACATAACCTTGAGAATTCATTTGTTTTCTTAAATAAATATCTTTAACTAAATTTTGGAAAGAAAAATAATAATCAATTTGCACAGATAAAGAAGTTGCAGGTTCTTGTGCGGCTGGAATAAAAGTAACTGCATTGTTAATTGGTTGGGTATTATTTTGATAATGAATCTTGTAATTGTTGTTCTGAGCATAGCTAACAGGATTATAAACAGTAGCACCACCACCATTACGAGCATAATGACTATTATATCTTGTATAATTAGGATTGATATTATTGGTATGTCCATTACCAGCAAAATGATGTGGAATAAATGTAGGTTGGAAATTTCTTGGTTGGAAAGTTTGTGCATTAGGCAAGAAAGTTGGTGCAGGAATAAAATTCATATTTGCAGGACTATTACCGTGTCTGTTAAATGGAACAAAACCAATACTATTTCTAGTATGGTATTTTCTGTAATTATCACTTATATGATTACCATTAAGGTTTCTGCTGTTTTGCGGCTGTTGCTGCTGCTGCGGTTGCTGTTGTTGCTGATGTTGTTGTTGATGTTGATGTTGCTGTTGATGTTGTTGATGTTGTTGTTGCTGATTTATATCTTGTTCACCCAACGGTTGTACGTGTACCTGTCCATGTGCTTGTTTTAATTCCTGATGCTTCAATTGCTGTTGATTCTTGTTTTGCTCTTGCATATCTGAAGCATTTTCTTGCTGCTTTGGGTAATGATGATGATGATGATGTTGATTGTGCTGAATTTGTTGATTATGCAGCTTTGGTTTTTGTTTCTGTTGCTCAGATTGCTGCTCATTTTGATGTTGTGATGGCTGTTGTTGCGAGTTTTGATTTTGGTTCTGTTTTTGTTCATATACTTGATTTTGACTCTGATCTTTTAAATCTTTATTCAGATCTGGTTTAGTATTAGACTCCTTTTCAGATTTTGAAGCAACAGATTGTTTTGAACGACGACCTTGCAGTTGCTGACTCTTGTTCTGTTGTTGTAATGTCTGCTGCTGAGACTGTTGTTTAGAACCATTTCTCTTATTTTTATTACTCTTTTTCTGATTACCATTATTACTTCCTCCATTACTACTTTTTGCACTTTTTGGAGCAGGTAACACAACAGCAGCTTTAAATGGAACCCATTTTTCCTTCCCATTCGAAATAGTTGGTTTCTTATTTTTTGGAATTGGAACCACAGAATCTGATTCGAAGGCAAGATCTGGAGTTGGCCAATGTTTTTCATTAACTTTTAAATTAATAATACCTAAAGAATTTGAACTTGATTTTGAACCCCAAGGACTACTAGTAGGAATTGGTGCAGGAGCTAAATTCTGTTTTTGAACAGCTGCCTTGGCCGTTTTCTTAGATCCCAGCTTCTCATCACTAACATCTTCATCATCATTATCATTATTATTATCAACAACTTTAACTTTTGTAGTTGAATTTTCATTCAATTCATCTGTGGTGTGGGGTGTTTGCAGTGTGGTGCCAGTGGTGTGAGTGGTGCCGGTGGTGTGGGATGCTTCCCATTGAGATGAAGGAGATGAGGACGACAAAGACTCAATTTCTTCAGTAGAAGTTGATATTTGCTCCACTTTTAAACCATCCGCAATCGACTCTGACAAATCATTAACATTTGGACTGGCAACACCTGCTGCCGCATTAGCATATGAAACTGAAGACATTTTTATTTTTTTTTTTTTTTTTTATTTCTCTCTCTCTATTTTTCTTACTCCTGCTTCCCAAAGAAAAGAAAAGAAAAAAAAAATTCACTGGTAGTACAATATGCAACTGAATATAATAATATTCTATTCAAATATACTTCAATAAGTATATTTTTTCAAATGAAACTGAAAATAAAGTAAATCAAATGATAAATTTCGAAAACTGAAAACTTGAACTTTTTTTTTTTTTTTTTTTTTTTTTTTCAGTAACTTTTTAACAGAACCGAAAATAAAACGATGAATGAGAGATCAAAAAAAAATTAAAAAGAATTTTCTTATAAAGAGTATCTTAACTATATCTTTATAACTCTAACTTTCTTTTCCTGTTTTTCCAAAACCGAAAATTCCTTTTCTAGAGTAATTTCTCTTGAATCAAACAATTTTACGAAAAAAAGACCCTATTTTAAAACAGAATGCAACTTTCCATAAATGAAAAAAAAAGACTATACTACTACTTCTTTCGTTTGGTTGGTGAAAAATTTTTCGAGGAGTTTCTGCGGGATCTCTCACAAAGAGAGTTAAAACAAAAAAAAAACGTCTGTCGTGTAAATAAATACTGAAAAATTTTTTTTCTTTCTTTCTTTTTTACTTTCTTTTTAGAAGCAAAAGGAGACCGCCTTTTTAAGGCAGGAGTCCCCGGAAGAAGTTTAAAAGGGAAAGGCCGGCTAAATTTTTAAAAGGATTTATCTAAAAGAAACGTTATTATGAAACCCTTGTAATACAAATTAGTACCTTGGAACTTTGGTACTTCGGTGCACTACTACAGTATTCGGTAGAAAAGAAAAAGAAAGAGAAGAGAAAAGAAAAAAATTATCACGTGATTTGGACATCACGTGAATGAAAGGTATTTGTATGCTGAATAGGGTTTTTATCATTACCATTTATAAATATATATACACCAATGCTTAATATACAGATGCAAGTTTGGCTGTGTTGTAGCCAGTTATTGCCTGTCGTCTGTTGTGAGATCTTAGATCTTAGATCTCATGAGTCTTTTGCTGAATTGTCAGTTTTCTGCTTTTTGCTTTTGTTTTCTGTTTTCATTGAAACATATCTTGCCAAATAATATTGCGTAGTCTTATCAAAGGCCAGGGACACAGATTGCTCATTTTGTGTTGAACCTTTGATTATTAAGTTTTTATTCATTTTATTCTTATTGTTTTGAGTTTTCAATTTATTAAGTCCAAACTTATTAACTAATTTTTCATCGTTTAAAATATCAAAACCTAATTTCTTACGTAATTGAGCCTTCTTTGTTAACGACCAATCAATTAATATCTCTTTGAAACTAAAACCAAGTCTTTCAAGTTCACTGATACACCAATATATGATGGAACTTTCATGTTGTGTAGTATTCTTTTGCAAAATGGCTTGATCAGCAATCATCTTAATAATAAATTTTTTCAAATTTGTAGGAATAAATAATTGAACTTTATCATATCTTTGAGCAAAAGGATTACTTATATCTCTTAAATTCATTTCATTTTTGAAAAAAATTGATTTATCACTAATTGAATTCATATAAACTTCTTTTGAATACTCCAAAGGATGGTTTTTCAAAAGAAATTTGAAATATGATGTTGTAAACCAATTCCAAACTTCATCTCTATAATCTATACTTTGAGTCATCTTACAAAACATCAAATTTATCTTATAAAAATCAACAACATTATGTTCAATCATATAATCTAATATAGTAATAAATAAAGATTTGGAAACATATGGTGAAACAGTTTGAAACATTTTCCAAACTTTTTCAAATTCAATTTTTCTATTTCCTAATCCTGTATTATATAACATTGATCTGCAAATTAAATTTAATTCAACATGACTTAACCCTTTTGGATATCTTTCATAAATTAATTTAACAATTTTTTCAACACCTTCAGAATCTTGAAATTTTAAATGTAATGCTAATAAGGCAGATAATTGACCTCTAGTAAGATGAGTAACATATGAATAATTTAAAGATTCTAATTCAGAATTTGAATCTTTATTTAATTCTGCAATTAAAACTTCAGATAATTTAAAATCAGAAGTTCTAGAAGAATGAAATAATAAAGCATCCATTAAATCTGGATTAACTAAACAAGATCTAATAGGTAAATCTGCTATAAGTTCACTAACCAAATACCTATATCTTTGATTTTTACTGAAAAATCTAATCATCTTAGCTAATATTGAATAATAATAATATTCATTATCAGCATTATTATTTACACTATTCATTTGTGAATTATATTTAACAGTATGAAGTTTTTTAATTCTTGACCAAATCAAATAAACAACAGGTTCATTATTATAGGCAATATTATGCTCAATTAATTTATATGTATATCTTAAATATAAATCTAGTTGATTATTATGAAGTACAGCATCTTGATCATCATTAGATTTAATAGTGAAATTATGGAAATAAATATCTAAAATTTTTCTAAAAATTTCTGTTTTCAAATTGAGATAAACATCGTCATCCAATATTAATGTATTTTCTATTACAGTTGATAATTGGGAAGGTGATAATTTAAATTTAAAATCATTTAAATTAAAAGACAGATCTTTTCCCTCTTTTTTCTTATTATTAATACTCAGTGAAACATTATCCAACATTTCATTTTGAAATTCATGTAATTTAATAATTGTTATAATTTGTTTATCATCTTGTAAAGGAGATTTAATCAATAAAGATTGAATGATTAAATTTAATATTTCTTTATTCAATAATATATAATTGACAAAATTTGGACTTGAACTTTCATAATGCTTAATAATATCAATATAAAGAGCCGATGCTAATAAAGCATTTTTAGAAATTAATGAACAATAAATTAAAAATCTGAAAAACTCATATTGTATACCATATGGAATACTTGAAGAGTTAATTTCTTTTAAAGGTAATTCCAATTTTTGAGATCTAACAATTTGTATCACATGTGAATCAATTTTTTTCAATATTTCATTATTAAAATTTAATAAATTATCAATAATATAATGCACCTCATTATAATTTAAAAATAAAGAGTTGTAACTACCAAACATTAAATCACTCAATATTTTTAATAATATTATCTTTATAGATGAATTAAATTTAAATAAAAAACACAACATTTTCATCAATTGATAACTTTGATCACTATATCCCATTTTAATTAATCTAATAAATATGGATTCATTATTAACTTTGGTTAAAATTATTTTGGAATTTGAATTTATAAAATTAATACAATCTCTTCGTACTTGTAACTGCTGTAAATTTTTCATCATAGATTTTGAATTTTCAAATGATAATAAAAATGATACCACAATATCTATATGAGAATTCTCCTCATTTACTTGAATCTGATCAAACTCACTTGAACTATTCTTCTCTTTCACATTATTAGAATCCCAACTAAGTGGCTTGGGTATATTAACAACCGGTCCTTGCTTCTTTGAAGTACTAATACCATCATCACCAGAATTCGAATTTTCTAAATTATTCAAAACCAAAAATTTCTGATACATACAAGCAGAAATTGTCAAAGATCGTATTGCCTCAACAGGTATTGCACCAATCCGTACTGTACCAATCCGTATGATCCCAAGCCTACTTCGGCTTATATGCTTCAAAATTATCATACTACTTCTTTATTGAAATTCTTCATCAAGTATCTCTTTCTTTTCAACTAATATTCTCTTCTAACAAAATCGCCTAATCAAAACACAACCAGTTGTAAAATAAATACAGGAAATAATAACAACAACCCTCAAACCAAGTAATCTCTAACCTCCCTAACGTCTTTTTTACTTCTTGATTCACTAAATATGGGTCTTCAATACTTTTATGAATTGATTTAATTGATATGAAAAGATCATTTAAAATTCAAAATTTTTGTAAATTTTTTTTTTTTATTTTTTTTTTTTTGGCTTCTTCTTTAATACCAAGTTCCGAGGGTACTTTTCATCAAGTTTTTAAAATGTTTTCAACATTGATATTGACAACGATAGAAATTGAATTTTTTCGAAATCGATAGAGTGTCTTGTGGTAGTTGATTTGGTTTTGTTGTTTATTGGAATATCATGAATAAACAAGCGGTTGTTGGTTTTTTAGGTTTAGGAAGTATTGGGGTAGCCAATTTTTTTTGGGGGAAATCTTCAACACCTTCTGGACCTCTGGATTCAGGGTTTCCAAATGGATTATCTATTCCACCTCCAGATAAGAATAGGAATGGAGGAGTTCCAACATCTCAGGTGAAAAATGGGAAAGGATTTGTTTCTGATCAGTCTGATCTTGTTAGGCCAGCAGATTTTTTCAAATATGGGTTTCCAGGACCTATTCATGATTTACAAACTAGAGAAGAATTTGTAGCATGTTATAATAGAGTTACAAGAAATCCATATTATGTGGTTGAACATATAACTCCTGGGTCTTTAAGTAAGAATGGTGCTAATGGAGATAGAAAGAATTCTGTATTTAAGGAAGATGAACAAATTCCTGCAAAATTTCGTGCTAGATTAAGAGATTATTTTAGATCTGGTTATGATAGAGGTCATCAAGCACCAGCAGCAGATGCAAAATTTTCTCAAAAGGCAATGGATGAAACTTTTTATTTGACAAATATGTCTCCTCAAGTTGGTGAAGGGTTTAATAGAGATTATTGGGCTCATTTAGAGGATTTTGCAAGAAGATTAGCACAAAATTATCGTTCAGTAAGAATTGTTACAGGACCATTATTTTTACCTAAAAAGGATCCAATTGATGGTAAATTTAGAGTTACATATGAAGTTATTGGTAATCCTCCAAATGTTGCTGTTCCAACCCATTTTTTCAAATTAATTGTTGCTGAATCACCAGTTCAAAATCCCACTTCTGATGCATTAGCAGTTGCTGCATTTGTATTGCCAAATGATGTTATCTCTAATGATACAAAATTGACTCTGTTTGAAGTTCCATTAGAAGCATTGGAAATTTCTTCTGGTTTAGAATTTTTGTCAAAAGTCCCACTGAACAAAAAAAAATCCTTATGTAAAGAAGTTAAATGTGAAATCATTGTTAGAGATTTTAAACAAATTTCAAATGGTAAGAAAGAATTATTGGCATTACCACCACCTCCATCCAACTAAATTATTCACTGAGACACACACACATATATATATATATATATATATATTTATATTTATAGAGATATTTAAGAGCATGAATATAGAAGATATACAAATTTTAATAAATTCATTTTTAATTAAGTAAGAGACATAGTTAATCTAAAAATCAAAAAAAAAATACACACAAGATTAAAAATGAATGAATGAATTAATTATTCAGAAGGAAAAATTTTTAACCCTCTTTGGAAACCATCTATCTTTTTAAGTTTATCATACCATTGCTTCACACTTGGATATTCATTGATATCAATTCCAAAAGAACCCAAATTGTTAGCAAACGTCCAAATTCCAATATCTGCAATAGTTATCCTATCACCAACTAATAATAAATTTGAATGATTTTTTTGTAAAAATGATTCCAAAATACTGTATAACCTCTTCAATTCTTCAACAAATTTTTTAGTTGCAAAAGGATCAGGTTCAGTATAAGTATTGAATTGAAACAAAATATTTTGAATCACACCAACTGCAGAAACTTGAAAAAATAAACATTCAACAGTTTTCCAATAATTCAATGTACCATAAGGATATGAAAACTTATGAGACTTGTCATATTTTTCAATCAAATATAACATAATTGCTCCAGACTCTGCAATTTCCAACTTATTACCCTTTTCATCAACATCGGACAACGTTGGAATCTTACCATTAGGATTCAATTCAAGATACCAAGGTTCTTTATTTTCATTTGTAGCCAAATTTATTGGCCGAACATAATAATCCAATCCTAACAATTCCAACAAAATAGAAATCTTAAATCCATTTGAAGTTGGAGCAGTATATAACTTGATATATGGAGCTTTTAAAGCAACTTCTTTTGGGTCTTTTTCATCAACTAAGTAACCAACCATTTTCTTTATTTCGTTTTTCTTTTTTAGTTTTTCTTTAGTTTTTTTTTTCTTCTTTTAATTAGGTCAAATACTTATATTTATACCCACACTCATATTCTTTCGGAAGCAAGAATACCTTTCTTTCGCTGGGCTTCGATGAGATGGATGTACGATAGCCATTGGTTGCTCACACAGATTAAACCTACAGACACACAACCCGTGCGGCTTATTATCTAAAGGTGATGAGATTAACCATGACATGCACTACTTTTATCATTAGCAGCAGCACCGACAGCACCGACGGCACCGACACCAACCACTGATTATCTATGACTGATCAGCGATGACTGATCAGTGATCAGTCATAGATAATAAAAGTTAAGGCTTAGAACACCGTTTATATAGAGAATTCTTTTTTTATGTGAATCAATTATGGTCATTCTGCTCCATTGTAGTAGTGGAAGCTATGAGATGATCCAACATTTTCGTCTTCAATGTCAATGATCACAGATTGACTGTCCTTTTCACCATTGAAACTTTTTTCTATATCTTCTTCATTTTCAAGTTTCCCAACGTTTAAGTTCTTCAATGTAAATTCTTCCACAGCAGGTCCATTTAAATATTGTAATTGATCTTGAGGAAAAATTAATGGGAAGAAACAAGAGAAAAAAATGGAAAATAACAATATTCCTGGGAAACCTACAGCTGCTCTAGTTTCAGTGATGGCAACTTCTGCAGACAGCATTAGTATTTCGAATGATAAGAATAAATAAAACCATTTTTTGTCAACTTTCATCAAATCTGAATAATCACCTACATTTGTATCTTTTAGTAATAATGTACGTTTATCTGTACAAATAAATTTTAAATTCCTAGTTATATCATTGCCGTATAATCCAATAACTCCCATAATCCAGAAAAGACCAGCTAGTACTGCTTGTGGTATTGTTCCCAACACAACCAATAAGGGTCTTGTCATCATTCCAATTGTTAGTAATCCTTGTAAAGTGTTGGTGACTCTTTGTTCCACAACATCAACTGCTTTATTCTGACCTGTCTTGTAATCATACTTATATACACATAACGAACTTGTATGTAATGGAGCTTGTGGAATTAATCCATTTGGAGCTGGAATCCCCAATATTCCAGAAATTCCTGTAGTCAATCCCAATAGACAAAAATCCCAATGGAAAGATGCTGGTTTTTTCAAAGGAAATTCAGATCCTTGACACATTAAAGATGAAATATTATGATCAAAATAAAATAAACATGTGAGTAATAACGCAAATGGTAAAGCTAAAAAGACATCTCCAACTTTAATGTCTTCCCAAAACCTAATAAACCAGTCATCAGGTCTCAAATCAGACGTTGGATGGAAAGATCTTGTTATCGGTAATTTCTCCAAATTAACATTATTCATATATCCACCAAAATGAACAAATCCAGTGAAGAATACAATAGATAATGGAGTTCCATAATCAACCAAGAATTTTCTAACCATTGGCTTGAAAAATTGAGAGTTAATTCCAAGAAAATGAACGCCAGAACCAAACATAAACATTAATAAAGATACCATTACCGACATAAACCCACTATCAGTTCCATAATTAAACTGATTACATAGAATTTGAATTCCTTTTTGAATATAGATGATATTTATGAAAACCCCAAAAACGTTACAAGAATATTTAGTAACATATCTTAAATAGTTGACCAGGTTTGTAAAAGCCAATATGAAATGGAAAAGCAGAGACCATAAACATATCCAACACATGAACAGAAAATACGGTATCCCCTTTGGCTCTATTATATCATAGACTGTATAATTGAAAATTGAAATGGGACCCGTCACACCAACAATACATAATGGTTGACCGCTAAATAATCCGAAAACTATACCTCCCATAGCACTTGACAACAAAACTTCATTGACACCATATGATTTATGAGTCTTATCATACATATCAAGTGCAAAGGCAATCGCTGGAAGTAAGTTGGTGAAAAATATATAAACCGTCGCAGGAATAACCCTATAGTTTTTAAAACCATCAACAAAATCTGATTTGTAAAATACCAACCTTTCTCTTATATCTCGATATATACCTTTACCAAAAAATTTTACATGGTTTCTATAGGCCCCCTTCAAAAACTTAATAACCTTTCTATTCATTAGGGCAAACAAGATAGCTTCATCAGTACATAGATAATCACTTCAACTTTTCGAAAAATCATGGCAATTTAAATATTTCAATTATATACCATCTCTGGTGAATTATCTTCATTTACTCTTATTTTCAATGCGGAGACTTTTTAGAGCCATTTGAACTACAATTCGAGTTTTAAAGGAAACCGACGACATCAAGTCATTCAAAATTCTATTTGTTATTTAACTAAGCTACAAAAGTCTTCAATTCTATATGAGCGTCTTCAGCTTCATTATTGTTATCTAGGCCGTTGGCTTCGTTGCCATTGAATTTGACCAACATTTCAGTTTGTAATTTTTGTTGGCTGTTTAAAACATCGCTAACAATTGTTTTAAAAATCTCTGTATCGAGTCTTATCAAATCCAACAATTTCTTATGAACATAGGCTCTGTCAATGCTATCAAACCATAGTAATAGTGGTACCAACAAGGAGTAAGAAGATAGTTTGGCTTTCTCCTCTGTAAGCTGTTTTGTGAAAAGCATTAATAATTCCATTATTAATCTCGGCTCTGAAACTTCGTTATTGATTAATAACTTGATAAGCTTTGGGATTAAGTTTTTTAAGATTAAAGAGGAAGTGTTGTTATTTGAATTAGCTGATTGCAATATAAGCTTTTTAATTGACTGTGTGGCAATAGCAACTGAAGTATCAGAAGCGATTGCTCGAATTAATGAGTCAACTATGGTCTCTATTTCGTCTTCTGTTAATGCTAGATCTTGATCTGTTCCAATAAAGATCATATATGTCAATAGTGAAGTATTGCTTTTATTTCTAACTAGAACTGGTTTGAGTTCTTTGTAGAAATTTATCGATAAATCTTCTTGTCCATTTGCCTTCAAAATCCCCAAAGTCGTCTTCAACATAGGCAAAATATTTGTAATAATATCATTATTATCAAACTTGTAAATCAATGCAAAAATGTACAATAAACATGAACACAAATCAATTTGAATTAACGTTGGTAATTTGGTAATCATTATAATCAAACTACTAAATGATTTTTTCAAAAGCATCAAGTCTGGCTTTTTAATACTCTTGGGTTTATTATTATCCAAATCACCATAAACAATAAATGGAAGGATTTGAACAATACCGGATGTTACAATCCTGACCAATTCAAACAATTTATCAATATCATTATGTAACTCTTCCTCTGATTTTGAGCTATTATTATCGCTGTCAAAATAACACAAATAAATATCTGTGGAGATATCTATAACAACTAGTTTGTCATCATAATCATCTATTAATAATAGCTTATCAAGCAAATCTATCACTTCGGAAAAAATCAAATCGTGGAAAATTACTTTCGAACAGCTCTTAACAGTTAATAAATTCTTCAAACATTGCAAAGTTGAAGACTGTAAACTCAAATTTTGAGAATTTCCTGAGGACGATGAACTGGTTTTAAACAATATTTCAATACATTGACCAAAGATAATGAAGTAAAAACTATCTAAACTATCTTCTAGAAGTTTTGAAATTAAATGTTGATTCTCTTTGAAAATCAAGCAAATAACCTTCAAAAAAGTTAATCTGTAATCCTGGTAATAGTCTAAAGTTATAGAGTCACTTTGATTTGTAAAAAAATCACCTCCATATTTCAACATTGAAAATTCCTTTATAGAATATATCCACATTGGCAGCAAAATTTCCATATATTTATCAATTAAATCTTTCAATTCCCCATCAGTATCAGAACAATTGTTTTTCAAATTTGCCCAACAATTTAAAACTGAAAGTAATATTTTGTTTTGATCATTTACCGTTATTACTTCAATATCTCCAATTTTTAAATCGTTATCGGGCTTTCTATTAGCTTTAACTATTGATAAATTTTCAATCGAAGAAGTTAGAATTTTAATAATTCTAGACAATCTGGCCAATGTTGTTATGTTGCTACTAATCAATTTACTGGCAATTGTAAAACCTTGACTAGCTAAATCAATATTAGAGCCTTTTGTAAAAGCTGGAATAATTGCACTAATAATTTGAGCTTGTTGCTGGTCCAAAATTGATAAGGTTGGATATAATGGATCCTTCAAGTCAGCATATATATCCAAAATGTCTCCCAAGAGCTCAAGACCCAAAAACCTTAATTTCAAAAGCTGAGAAGTAGATGAAACAAACGCAATTCTCACTAGATCCGAAATTCTAGTCGAAATATATAAATATAATTTCCGATCATTTTTGGTATAAGACAATAACTGTATTAATAATTTTAATAATCGTATCTTAAATCTCCAACTAATTGGCTCTTCTTCTGCAATTTGCTGAGCCGGGGTAGAATCCACCATTTTAAGATTTTTTTCCGCTTGCTGATCATCATTATCGGCACCTTCAAGATTGTTCTCGTTATCTGTGTTAAGTCCTTCTGGGTTAATAGTAACTTCTTCATCACTTGAATCATTTTCGTCCCCTTCAGCTCTTCTTGTTGAAAAAGATTTATTTTCTTCATTTACATTCTGTTGCTTTGTAGACGTCATTGCAACTTTTGATCTGCCGACAAATAAAGAGCCGCTGTTGTTAATTCTATTTTTGAAACCTTCATTTAAAGGTTTATAAAGGTCCTGTTCTATAAAATTAAACTTTTCAGTTAAATCATTCAACCATTTGAGCTTGTTCTCTTTGGTGCTTGAAATACTAGTGACGTCTGTTTCTAACCAAATCTGAAATATTTTGAAAATTTTATCAGTTGATCTTGATGATTCTAAAATGATCCATAATAATGGCTGTAGATCTTTTGAGAGGATTTTGTATAAATCTTCGGGAGAGGAATTTATTTTGAGCAATTGATAATATGAATTCGTGACAAGTTCTATTAACTTATCGCTTGTTGTCATTGGATAAAGTTCAACATTACCTAATTTCTCTGCCTCATTGACAACATCTAAAAGAGGTAAATATGGGAGATTTTCATTGTAACATCCTGTTTTGAAGTTGTTTACCATCAAAAAGTTTAAAACACCATACACTATATCCAGTTTAAAAAAATTCTTATCAAATATCATCAACTCGTCAAATATCTTAATTAGTTCTCTCGAAATCAAATCATAGTTAGAAGTTGTCAAAAGCATAATATCCAATACAAAATTTTTCAAAAACTTTTTGTCTTTTTTAGATAAAAGATTTATACTTGGACCCAACAAATTAACTAAAACCCTTGTTAATTTTATCAATGCTAAATTTGAATCAGCACCCTTATACGTAAAATTTAAGTTTGAAGATATAATCAACTTAGAGTTGATACCATATTCATCAGAAGTATAGCATTGTTCGCAAATTTTTAAAACTTTAGACAATAGTTGATTTGATCCATCAAAATTAATATAGTTTTCCAAAATGATAACCAATGCTTCTAAAGACCAATGATGAACAACTGGGTGAGGATCAATATTTAAAGCAAAAACAACATTCAATATCGAAGAAGGATTAACATTTTTGTTATTGTATTTGAAAATATACGCCAAAGTCAAAACATCAGATGACCTAGAATATGGCAAATTATTCTCAACAATATGATTAATGAAATAGTTAACTTGCTCATTAAAAATACTTTTGTTATCCTCATTGAGTAAAGATAAGCACAAACCAACAGATTCTGCATTCAACTTATTTACAAACAAGTCTTCAGACGAGAGCCTTTTAATGGTATCTATTATTATAGTTGCAACAAGTTTATATAACTTCAGGTTTTGTGCATTCCCAGAAATCATTAACTTACTGTTTAAAGCATTCAACATACCGTGAATTGCAACCGAGGAATTTATAATTATAGCTTTTTGTCTTCTATAATTAAAGGATTCATGTTGAATCACATTTTTGTCATTGACTACTCCTAATTTTTTCTCTCCTGAATAAAGCATTCCTAATCTTATAGTTTCTAAAACAGACTGTTGAACCTTAATTGATAAATGAGGAAATATCAATTCAAACAATTCAATTGATATATCAGTAATCATGGTATCGACACTAACAACATTTATCTTAGTATTCGAATAATGAGTTTTTGGAAATAAAAGTAATGATAAATAATCGTTTAATAAATTAGGCTGACAAGGCTGAAACAAACTTCTAGCTAAATCCTCAAATTTTGAGATTGAAGACAAATTTGAAATCAAAGATTTTGATTCAATAATAAATCCTGTTGAGTTTGCAACAGTATCAATATCATAGTCTTCGTCGCTTCCATAAAACTTTTTCGAATTTTTACGGCCACTTTTAATTAATAGCTCATCCACTTGAAACATATTAATCTTACTAGTAAGTCCAAAAGTTAGTCCATCATTAATACCATAAATATCCATTTCATCAATGATTTCTTTTTCTTCTGCCAACTCAACAACCTCGTTTCTATCTTTTGTCTTTGAATATGTTGATTCACTCGCTAATACATAGTTGAACAATTTGTAGTCATTAAAATTCTTAATAACATGAACCAATAAGTCAGAATTAATCAAAAATTCATCCACTTCAATCATCTGTGGGGCAAGCTTAATATAACATGTTAAAACTCTTAGTTTTTGTAATTGAAGAGTCTGTTTCAATGGAGTAGGAACTGGTAAATCAGTTAATTGCAGTTCTATAGATAATATAAAATTATAAGCTTTGGTTAAAATTAAAGTTATTTGCCTTAATAAATCAGGAGTAAAAGTACCTTCCGAATAATTGATAAAACATACTAGACAAGATAATGCGTTATTTTTGATTTCTAAAAATTTCATCAATTCATTAAAACTGGAAAATTTTTGTGTCGTTCTATCATATTTAATAAAATGAGACGGAATATTATGAGCCAATAAACTTTTCCAAATATTTAATAACTGTGAACTTTCAAAAAGAAAAATATTTTTGGATTCTGTATAATAATTGAATAACCCCATCATTAAAATCCAACACATTACTTGTCTTTCATAATTTTCATTATTAATACTGGAAAAATCATTTCCACTAACCAAATTATTAATTAATACACTTGAACTAAATTTTTTCAAAAAAGAAGTTGATAATGATAATAGAGATAAACTGAAATCAGTTGGAATTGAATTGGATTGTGAAAGAACAGAAGCAATCAACAACGACTTTGAATGAGTCTTGATAAAAGTATCACTATTATCCTTATTCTTATTTTCTATTAAATCGTTTAATTCTTTAAAAGTTTTTGACAAGACTGAATTTGAATCAGTTACTAATAAGAGTTGAGTTAAAGTTTCAATAGCAACTACTCTAATATATGGATGTCTATCTAATGATAATTCCAATAATTTGGATTGCATACGTTCAATGGATGAAGATTCTCTTGTTAATAAGTACTGATCTAAATCCTTTATTAACAGTTTAATTAAATTTAGGCAAGATATTGTTTTATATGAATTCGAAGTATCCAAATTTTTATCATTTTCAAATAAATTTACCAATAATATTGCCTTATTTATATCAGATCTTATTTCTTCCAATAAAAATTCATAAATATAAGTTAAATGGGATAAAACGTTTATAGCATCATTATAATTAGAATTTGTATTTATTGCCATTCTATTATTTTCTTTAGAAGGTTTTTCATTATTGAAAATTTTAGTTAATGTTAAATCGATAATTTGGAAAGATTTCAAACTAACAAAATTACTTGCTGATGTACCTAAGGAACCACTTTGAAAATAAAGATTTAACTTGCTTAAAAATTGTGTCAAGACTTCTACCAAACCTATCTTTATCTTGTAGTTATTAGTCAAATTTAAATAATTTTCCCAGATATAATTAATTGTGAAATTAAAAACTGTATCCTCATTAGAAGTATTAAATCCATAATTAATATAACTGAAAACTAATAAATCACTAATATTTTTGGATACAGATAATCTCAAATTTTTAAAATTTGTATTTAAAGCCGAAACTAAAGATGACAAATGTAAAGCAATTGAATTTATATAATGATAAGGATGATTATGTGATTTCTTTGTTGCAATTGAACTAACAAAAGTTTCTGTTTTCAATAAACTTGTTAAAATATTGTTTACATGAATAATTGATAAAATTGAAAAAGAATAAACTTCTTTATCAACTGTATATTTTGTCTTTGTGGTTATTAATTTATGTAATTTAAACAACCTATTCATTGTCTTTACATCCAAGTTACTGACATTTGATCTTAAAACAACATCAATGAGTACTAAGAATTGATCAAAATAATGTGAATTAAATTCATGATGGTTAAAATTATCAATTATTTTCTTCAAATGCTTATAAGAGATATTCAATATCTCTGACTTAAAAGAATTTAAGAAGCCTCCAAATTTGATATATAATAAACTTAAACAATGAACTGCTAATTGTTTTTCAATTGAATAATAAGTCCTTATGGTTAATTTTGAAGAATTTAAAAAACTTAAAAATTTATTTGATAACTCAATTAACTTGATTTGAAATTTAAAATATCCATTAGATAACAATTTTGATAAAGTCAACAAATATAGATTAGCAATCAACTTAATTGTAATATTATTCAAATCTTGTAAATCTTCTCTATTAATTATCAGATTTATCTGATCGTACAAGAAATTCAAATCATCATTCGAAATTTCAGATGTATTAACTAATAAACCAAATACAGAATTCAAATAATCATAAAGATTGACACTAGCATCGTACTTATAGTCATCTATACCCATTGCTACCACTATTGATGATTGATACAACTTTAATAAAAATGAATATACAATACAAAAAATATTTAACACTTATACAAAAATTCAAACTATAACTCGAAAACAAGTGAACTACAAAAACCAAAACGGAGAAGTTTTTGGCTAATCTTTTTCTCCGTTTCAGAAATATAAATTTTTTCCGTTTTTATTTCTTCTCCTTTACGGAGAATATTGGAGGTTGAAGATTGATCATCACCATCATCATCACCATCACCATTCATTATCATTATGGCTATCATTGGCATTGTTACCATCGGTACAGTAAGTATTAAATAATAAATAAAACGAGTATGTAGTTATTGAATATGAGTTGAAAAAAAAAAAAAAACATAAAATGTGAAATCTATAAAATTGCAAACAAAATAAATAAAAAGCAAATCAAATCATGAATCTCGTAAAAATAAAAAAATATAATAATAATAATAATAATAATAATAGAATAACAATAAATAAATAATAATAAATATTATTAACGCATTCTGTGTGAATGAAAAGAAAAAAAATCTTACTCTTTGGAAGAGTTTTCAATTGCTTTTAATAAAGTATTTAAAGCTTCTAAATTATCTCTGTTGGAATTTGAAACACTAATAACGTTACTATTGACTAAACGATGAATAGTAGCATCTAAATTGAATTTTTTAGTAGCAGCAGAAGAATTAGAATCTTTAAAAGATGGAGAAGACAATGTAGTACCCACTGATGAAGCTGAAGAAGGTGATCTCGAGAATAATGAAGGAATTTTCAGAGTTTCTTCATTTGATGGTGAAGAAGAATCTTCAACATTTGAATCTTGTTGTAATTCATTCAACTCGTTAATTAACTTTAATTGGCCTCGCATTTAGATCCATATTTACAGAATCCGAGATTTCATCAATACTTGGTAAAGTTGAAGGAGTTGTAGATATATTTTTATCACCGGCCATTGCCAACACAGAAGATGCACTTGGAGAAGATGTGCTTGAATTATCCACAATACCATTATTATCAGTGTTGTCAATTAGAATCGGTGGAATATTTTCAATTGGGGTCATCATTGGAGAATTATCATTATTGTTAATGAGAATCTCGGCAGCACCAATAATCGCACCACTAACGGTGGCTGCTGATGATGCTTCTGCTGCTGCTAATGCTGCTGCTGATGATGATGCCGATGCAACTGCGGTAGCTGCAGTGGCTGTGGTGGCTGCAGAAACAGAATTGGTAGTTGTATAATTGGATGAACCGCCATGATCAAACGATACTTTTGGTGATGGAATTGGTGTTGTCATGCCGTTTGTACTTAACAATGTTGGTGAAATTGTATCACAAATTACCTCATGGTCAAGCTCATGTCCTTGACCATGGTCAAGACCATGATCAAGGCCATGATCGAGCCTATGATCAAGCCCAAGTTCGCGATCATGATCATGGTCGTGATCACGATCACGGTCACGATCACGATCGTTACCATGATTATGACCACGATTATGATCTTCATCGTCATCATCTTCGTAATCATCTTCATAGTCATCTTCGTCTTCATCATCATATTCATCTTCACTTGAATTGTTAAAGCTCATGATACCATGTAATTGATCATAATCCAAATTTTCTACATCAACCAAACCATCAACTTTTAAACCTTTATTTATAGCTAATTCTCTTAACATTTTATCTTTAATAATTAAATTTCCTACAATTATTTTTAATTCCATAACTGAATCATTTAATTCTCTAATAACATTTGATCTTTTTGTTGGAATAACAATTTCAAATTCACATTTTAAACCTTTTTTCAAACATGAATGACAACTTTCTGGTTGAGAATCAATATAATTACATTTCGTCTTATGTTTACGACATCTAGTACAACTTTTCAAAATTCTTGGTTTTGGTTGATCTGATGATAATAAATGATCAGGAATTTTAAAATCTTGAGGATTTGAAGTAATTGTTAAAATATTTTTTGAACCACCTATACTAGAATTATTATTATTAACTGTATTTGTATTTGTAGAATTTGAACTTGTGAAAACACTTGCAAATTTTTTTTTCGAAATCTTTTTATTATTATTATGGCACAGCAGCAATTTTCTCTTTTTTGGTATATGATTACCATCATTTAAAATTTCCTTTTTAATATTAATTTCAGGTGTAATAGAATATGGGGGTAACTGACTTGAAATCATTGTTGTTGCTGATGTTAATGGTACTGCTTGAACCGCTGAAGTTATTGGTACCATTGGTACCATTGGTACCAGTTGATGATTAACCGCCAATGTCTTTTTATTGGTAGGTTTAGGTAATATATTTGGTAAAATCTTTCTATTTTGCGTCATTATAATAAAACTTCAAAAGATGTTTCAGCAACAACAAATTGCAAAAAATAAATAATTATAAATACCTATATAAATAAATAAATAGAATAAATATATATATATAAATACGTACGTACGTAATTAAGATTTAATAATATAAATCTCCTTCATATATATATAAAATATATATATAAGATATATATAATATTATATATGATGAAAGCGGGTATTTATGTTGGTCTAAAAGTCAAATAAGACTAATAAGCACATCTACATAAACTAAATTAGAAAACTGTTGCAAAGTTAATTATTACTTTTTCATTTTTTTTTTTCCACGCGGTCAATCCATCCCTTTTTGAAAAGATCAACAATTAAATCAAATCAAATTAACTTTTTATAACACTTGTGACACTTGTTAAACTAGGAATAAAGCAATTACAAGAATTTACAAGCTATGTACGAATTACAAATAAAAGACCTTCTCAGTTAATGAATGAATGAATTGTTTAAACTGATATTACCTTGGTGGTTAGTTTTTTTTTTTTTTAAAAAGAAAAAAGAAAAAAGAAAAAGAAAAAGATTTTCTTTTTCATGTAGGTTAATAAGAATTAAAAGAACTGGGGAAGTATTACATTTATTATAAGTTGTAATTGAACTTATTCTATTGGATAATTTATAAAAGATGCTCTGTATCTGCGTCTTTTGCTCATCTTTACAATTGCCGAACTAACCCCTGTTTTATTGGAAAAATTATGCATATTTTTCCCAGTTTATAAGGTTAACAAAAAAAAAACCAAAAAACCAAAAAAAACCTATAACTCAACTATAACTCAACTATCATTAGACAGATTTTTCCAATCACTAGTTCTGTTGTTGGTGCTCTACTCCATCTATAAAATTTAAACCAAAAAAAATGATATTCTTTTTATTCTTTTTGTTCTTTTGTTCTTTTCTTTGATTTTTAGTACTTAATTTAAGGTTCTGCGAGATTTTTTTTAGTATATTTTAAACCGACCACAAACACAAAGAAACAAAGAAACAAAGAAACAAAGAGAAAAAAAAAAAAAAAAAAAAGCCGCAAATGAAATAACATAAAAGGGAAACCCCGTTTTTCGGGTTTGGGGCCGTACTATGTGAGAATGGGAATTGTACTAGTGTGCTTATTTTTGTTTGCACGGGAAATAATTGAAATAAAAAAAAGTATTAAAAAAACTTGTTAATATTGGGAACCAAATTAAAAAAATTTCAATTGCGAAATGACAGATGAAAAATTTTTGATTCGAACTAAGGATAAATTGAATTAGCGAGAAACGGAAAATAAGAAAGTAAGACAAATAAAAGAGGGCGCTGGCGAGTCTAACTATAAGCACCAGCGCCCTTGTTATATCTCGTTACTACATACACTTGACGCCCGACACCAAGAAAAATAAAAAATAAACATCGTACACCATCTGCACCACTTGCACCACAAGTGGTGCAAGTGGTGTGAGGTGGACCTCTTCACACGTTTTTCCTTTTTTTTTTAATTCTTTTTTACAATCCAATCATTCAATCCATACCTATTTCTACAAATCTCAATAGCATAAAACTGTAAACGCAAGACAAATATTGTTCCTTCTTGATCATATTCACCATCAGAACTTATTCTCATCAATGTACCAAAATTATAATCTTCAATTTTTTTCTCAAATAATTTTAAATAATTTCTCCATTTATTTTTGGCAACATTATTCTTTAAATCATTTTCATTAATAACTTTAACATAATTTGGATCTTCAAATTCAGGAAAATGTTTAATTAATTCATCAAAAATTTCATCATCATAACTTGTTAATTTAAGCCTTGATCCAGGAATTTTACTAATTAATTTCCAATACGTTTCAGCTTGTTCCACAGCAACAACTGCAAATTGTTTTTCAATATCTTCAGAATTCTCAGCTGTCTCTGCGTTAAACGTACTCAATGACATTTTCAATTCTACGGGAAACTACTACTTAAATCACAATTTTGATGTTTGATTTTACAGGTTTTCTTTTAAAAACTAAGAATAAAAATAAAAATTTTTCAATTTAAAAAAAAATTAATCACTTTCTTTTTGGTTGAAATTTACACTAAAAACAAATTATTATAAGTCTATATAGATAGATAGATAGATAGATAGATAGATGATAAATTTCATTTTTGTTCATTGATTCATGATTATTTTTGGTCTGATTCAACTAAGTTTTTGCCTCCTTCAAATTCAATATTAATTTTTTTCAAATTTGGGTATTCTTTAGTTAAACCTTGTTTAACTTTTGAAATAATATAACCTATTCTTTCTATAGTAATTTCTTTTTCATATGAAGAATTATATTTATTAATATTCAAAGTTAAACATGCATTTAAATTTGCACCTGAAGGCATTAATGTTAAATCTTTTAATAAAAAATTTCTATCATTTTCCATAAGTAAGACATTAACCTTATTTTCAAAATCTGTATACCTTGGATCATCTTTTAAAATCAGTTTATCAATTAATTCTTTCCAAGCTTGAACAACACCACTAACACCAACTTTAACAATCAAGACAGAAACCAATAATCCACCAACAGAATCTAACCAGTAGATGTTACAATAATAGCCAGCTGATATGGTAACTAGGGCAACAAATGATGTAAGAGAATCAACTCTATGATGCCAGGCATTTGCAATTAATACTTTTGAATTTTGAGTTTCACCAATTTTCTTTGTTACTCTAAATAACCATTCTTTAACAAATATAGAACCTAAAGCAATCCAAGCAGCGTTAATATCAGCAACTTCATTTATTATACCAGTATTAGCTCCACCATTATCATGATCATGATCATGGTCATGGCTCTGACCTTGAACTTGACCTGAAGAAATAACATCTGTAGCTGTTGATACTGTTGTTGGAGTTGTATGAACATGAGAATGAGAATGAGCAGGAAGTAAACTTGTGAAAAAATCCATAACGTTATGAGGTAATAATGGAGTTAAAACATCTAATAATGAAGCCCAACCTATTTGTATACCAGCATATAATAATATTAAAGATACAAATAATGAACCAATAGTTTCAATTTTACCAAATCCAAAGGGATAAGCATCAATAGGTTTTTGTGCTGCACTATTTACTGTAGCTAAAGTTAAAATATCAGAAATTGTATCACTTACCGAATGAACTGCATCAGCCAATAAGGCTTGAGAATGGAAATAAACTCCACTAACACCTTTTGTAGCAGCCATCAGGATATTAACAGCCAACCCAATTAAAGTGATTTTAACACCTGGATTCGAACGGAATTCTGATGTGTCATATAATTTCAATTCTTGAACAGAATGGGCTCCATGAGTATGAGAATGACCATGATGATGATCATCATCATCATGGTCAGCATCAGAAGCATCTGCACCATTATTGGCATCACCATTTTTATCATTTTTTTTACCTGATTTCAGTTTATATAAATGCTTTATTGGATCAATAAGAGGAACATGAGGATTGAAAAAATCTTTAGTCTTTGTCCAAAAATTCTCCTTCTTCTTGTTCAATTCAATTTCAAAATCTTCACCATCTAAATCCAAATTATCCAATTCTGGAATACCTGTATTTAACCGATTTTTTTTTAAACCACCACCTTCTGACTTTGTATCAAGTGTACTACTACTATGAGAATGTGAATGAGAATGAGAATGTGAATTTAAATCTGTATCATGAGAATGTGAATGTCTCAACACAAGATATTGTGAAAATTGTTTTTCAAATTGAAATTGAAATTGAAATTCAAATCGTCTCCCAATAAAATTTTTTTGAACATTATTATAATTGATCAAACTTAACCTCGATAAAGTTGAAAAATTGCTTCTAGCTATTATCATCTTTCCGTATATTAAGAAAAAAAAAAAAAAAACACCACCAATAGTAATTCTAATTTTTTTTTCTTTTTAATCTTCAATTCCCTTTTATCTACCACAAATTTATTCCAAATAACAAAAAGAAAATAACAATTTAATAAATATATTAATAATATGGTAAATAGTAAGTATATTCAAAGAATCCTTTGGGGTTCCTTCTCCTGGACACTGTTGAGTTTTTTTAATTTTTTTTCACCCTAAATATTTCTCGGAGAAGGAGAAGTTTTTTTTTTCCAAATAAAATCCTGGAAACTTTTCGGAGAAGTTTCAAAAAATAATTAATCCGAAATTTTTTAGTCTAAATTTACTTAAACTTCTCCGATAAACAAAAGTCGGAGAAGATTCTTTATCTTTAATATTTTTTTTCGCGGTATTAAAGATTTCAATATGTGGGGTCGAATGTCGAATGTCGCACGATAATTGTCGACAAGTTAAAGTATTGTTTGGTATTTGAACCAATTGCAGTTTGAAAATGCTGGAAAAAGCGGGATAAAGGGATGATGAATATTTAATGAATAAGAAGAAGCGGGGCCAAAATTAAAAATTTGTATTTTTTTTCAAGTTTTTATAGTATCTTTACATGACTACATCTTAGTGCTGCTAACTACACTACTAGTTTTAGTTTTAAAATATAAAAAGTCACTCACTTAATAACCAATAGAAAAGAAAAAAATCTTTGAAATTTTTTTTTACTTCTCCTACTTTCTCGCTTTTTTTTTTTCTCCTTTGATGTTTTCCTGAAATTCAACATTTGAAAGTTATGCGCTGTTCAGTTTGATCTAAACTCAAGTAAGCCGATTAAATTATCTTGATTTATGTATCAAATGGACTTATCGCCTTTCTTTTGGTCGAAGTATTAGGTTGGACTTGAGTATGACGACAAGCGGCGAACGGCGGACATTGGGGCGGCAGGCAGCAGTAGCTTTGGGCTTGGGCTTGTCTTTTGCTACATAAATGAAAAAGAACTTCTTCTAACATCATTAATTGGAGGGTTGGCCGAGTGGTCTAAGGCGGTAGACTTAAGATCTACTGGACAGACGTCCGCGCGAGTTCGAACCTCGCATCCTTCATTAATTTTTTTTTTTTTTTTTTCTTACATCTACTTATTTTATATTTCACAAAGATGAAAATAAAACTACAATTTTTTTTTCTTTACATGAATTATATTTCAGTTTATTCAGAATATAACGATCGTTAATTGTAGAGGGGGGGTCATAAAAAAAACATATACAAAACTTTTTTTTTTTTTTTTGTTTTTTCATTCTTTTTTTTTTTATTTCAAGAGAAATTGTCATTTTTTAAATTGTGACTTCTTTATATAACCAACATAAATATAATTACCATCCTTTTAAATCATCTGTAACAGCTGGAAAGTAGCTGGTTCAAAAGCTTGAAACTCTATATTATTACCTCCGCAGTTGTTGCCACCAATTGGTAAATCAAGAAAATTATCTGATGATGACGAAAAATTCAAATCTGCTCTAGTAGTATCGAGCGAGAAAGCATCATTGTCACCAAAAAATTTTTGATCAAACTGTAGTCCGCTGCTATTATTAATGTTGTTATTACTATTATTATTGTTGCTGTTGCTGCTGTTATTAGTATTAGTATTATTATTATCATTAGTATTGGTACTGGCAATGCTGAAATTTGGGTTAAAGATCGAAGCATCATCACTTATTGGTAAGTTCATTGTATTTTTACTATCCTTGATGTCATCACAAGTTTGTCCCATTGCATTATCATTTAAATTAAAATATGCAGATGGTTGGAAAAAATCCCAATTTTCAAGATCATTCAAGTCATATTTAAAATAATTGGCATCTGCATCAGAAACTGCTCTTCTATGGTTTTTCTGAAATGTAAATGGGAACCCAGAATCTTCTCTAAGAGATGGCTGATTCTGCAGCAGAAGGGTATTTGCGTTCAACAAATCTGCTGGTAAAAAGCCACTTGAAGGAGTTGTGGATAAGCCATTAGTTGAATAATTACCATTTTGTGGACCAACTGTATTGGCATTACTATTCAATAACGAATCAACAATAAATTGTTCACGAGCTGTAGCCTGTGGATTGTTACCAGCGTTGTTGAGCAACATTCCATTATTTGAAACATCATTAAATTGAAAATTATTGCTGCTGTTACTGTTGCCATTTTTGTTATAGGTAAAATTGTCACCAAGAGCTTGTGGAGATTCCAAGAAATTAATAACATTCGTACCTGTAGTATAGTTACTAACTGGAACCATTGGTGAATTCAAATAACCATCATTCAACGATAATACAGAAGCACTTGAAGGTGGTGTGCTCAAATTGTTGCCATTATCTTCACCACTTGAAGAAACTTGGGAGCTTGTACTAGAGTGATGGTGTTGAGGTACCAGGGTACTTAAATGTTTACTATTATCCTCTGGTTCAGTTTTTGGTTGAACTTGACGATTGCCAATATAGAAAACATCTTCTTTAAATGTAGTTGGTTCTGGAGGAGAGCTTGTTGGATTTGCAATGGAAATAGACAAGCAAATAGCCTTCTTCGTTGAGAAATTACCATTTTGATCATAATATTTTTTAATATATTCCCAGCACTTATCACCATAAGATTTAGGAGTCAATCCTGTGACACTTTTGAAAACACGGTGAAAATGCCATGGTGATAATTTTGATTTTGAAGCCAACTCTTTAAAACCCAATACCCCGCCTCTTCTTCTCCTCTTCTTATTCGAGCCATTACCAGCACCATCAGCCTTTTCCTGTTGCTCCAACTGTTGTTTAGACTTGACCTTCTCCTCATTCAACTTTAGCGCTGTGGAAGCAGCAGCCAAAGCAATGTGGCGACAAGCCAAATCAACCAACCGAACATGATCAGACTCGTTTTTAGAAATACCGCTCTTTTCCAGGTCAGCCGCACCAGCACCAACAGCACCCAACCCTCCTGGTCCGCCACCAAGGCCGCCGCCGCCGCCGCCGTGGACGGCCGGGGCAGAGTTACGCCTAAGTTTTGATTTCTTCAATACATTTTCTCTAATAGCATTACTCTCCATATCATCATCCGACAATGGTGGGATGAACCCAATTTTGGAATTAATAGCACATACAGTTTCAACCAATACATCGATATCAACAGTTATAACCTTATCATTGTTTTCTCCATTAACCTCAGAGATCAAACAGTGATCACACTTCTTGAACCCCATTTTTAAAGCATCCTCAACATCATCCACAAATAAAACTTCAGACTTCAAGTTTGTCTGCAAGCCCATGTCACAATTGGGGCGGCAGCAAACTTTTGTGGACTTATTGCACACAATAAACTTATCAGCGGCAAATGGATCATTAAATTGGTATGCATTCCATTTCAGTATATCCGATATATAACTCATAATCAATATATATATTTTTTGATTTTATTAAACAATTAAAGTTAACTCAAGTTGAGTAAAGTCTCTAACAAAAATAAATAATAATAATAATAATAATAATAAATTAATATAAATAATATAAAATCGGATAAAGTGGGCTAATCTAACTAAATTGTCTAAGATATAAAAAAACCAACTTTAAAAATAATTAATATACTTTTTATTGAAATGAATCAGAAAAAAAAAAAAAAAAAATTTTATAAATTAAAA